>CAKKLC010013335.1:0-19510 GCA_918559645.1 Ceratonova shasta
AATAAAGTAGTTTATTCTAGTATTAGTTAAATTAATTGAATCAATTAAATCAATTCAAATTATTGTTCATGAATACACATCACTCAAGAGTCATAGAAAAATATTTTATTATATGAATCAAATTGATTATTATATAAAGCAATTTATTCTAGTATTAGTTGAATTAATTGAATCAATTGAAATTATTGTTCATGAATAAACATCACTCAAGAGTCATAGAAAAATCTATTATTAATTGAATCATATTGATAATCGTATAAATAAAGTAGTTTATTCTAATATTAGTTGAATTAATTGAATCAATTGAAATTATTGTTTACGAATCCACATCACTCAATAGTCATAGAATACTCTATTAATTATAGAATAATATTGATTATTATACATAAAGCAATTTATTCTAGTATTAGTTGAATTAATTGAATCAATTAAAATTATTGTTCATGAATACACATCACTCAAGAGTCATAGAAAAATCTATTATTAATTGAATCATATTGATAATCGTATAAATAAAGTAGTTTATTCTAATATTAGTTGAATTAATTGAATCAATTGAATCAATTGAAATTATTGTTCACGAATACACATACCTCAAGATTTATAGAAAAATCTATTATTAATTGAATCATAATTGTTATCGTATAAATAAAGTAGTTTATTCTAGTATTAGTTGAATTAATTGAATCAATTGAAATTATTGTTCATGAATAAACACAACTCAAAAGTGATAGAAAAATCTATTATTAATTGAATCATTGAAAATCGTATAAATAAAGTAGTTTATTCTAGTATTAGTTGAATTAATTGAATCAATTGAACTATTTTTCATGAATACACATCACTCAAGAGTCATAGAAAAAAATATTATTATATCAATCATATTCATTATTATATATAAGCAATTTATTCTAGTATTAGTTGAATTAATTGAATCAATTGAAATTATTGTTCATGAATACACATCACTCAAGAGTCATAGAAAAATCTATTATTAATTGAATCATATTGATAGTCGTATAAATTAAGTAGTTTATTCTAGTATTAGTTGAATTAATTGAATCAATTCAAATTATTGTTCATGAATACACATCACTCAAGAGTCATAGAAAAATCTATTATTAATTGAATCATATTGATAATCGTATAAATAAAGTAGTTTATTCTAGTATTAGTTGAATTAATTGAATCAATTCAAATTATTGTTCATGAATACACATAACTCAAGAATCGTAGAAAAATAAATTATTAATTGAATCATATTGATAATCGTATGAATAAAGTAGTTTATTCTAGTATTAGTTGAATCAATTGAATCAATTGAAATTGTTGTTCATGAATACAGATGACTCAGGAGTCATAGAAAATCTATTATTAATTGAATCATATTGATAATCATACATATAAAGTAGTTTATTGTAATGTTAGTTAAATAAATTGAAAAGGAACGATATAAAAAAGCTAGCTTTATAAGATTTGAATCAAATACAATTTGAATAAAAGTTTTAATTGGTATTATTGACTTAACTGAATTAATTTATAATTTTAATATAAAATATTATATAAAAAACTTAATACATTAAATTAAACCTTTTTGATACACATAATAGTTATTAATCAAAAACATAACTAATTTTAAAAAAATTTTGAAGAAATAATAATTGATGATTGTTAAATCCTAAAAAATGTTTTTTTTTAAATAAAAGGTTAAACTTAAATTTTCTCATAAATTTGGATATATTCAACAATTATCTAACTGAAAATTTGATATATTTACAATTTTTAATTGTATCTTACTAGGAAAATGCTAAATAATGATTTATTTCATTTATTTTTTAATTTATTAAACAAATTGAATAGCTTATGATTAGTTTGTTGGATAATTTATTCATTCAATTAATTTAGTCGATACTTCTCAATAATCAATCTAGACATAATTTTTTTTATTGATATTTTTTAAAATAATTTAAAATTTTAATTTGTAGAAAGGTGAAACAAACTTGATCTAATAATTAACTTTTAGTACCACATAATTAACAAGATATATGTATTTATCAGTAATATTTATAAAATAATAATATTGTGATAATTTATGTGAACAGCATCTGAATCACCTATATAAAGAAGCAATAACAATTTATATTAAAATTTTCACTTCATAATTAATAAGTTTATAAATATAGTACATTTTTATTATAGCCATGTATTATTATTATTCATATTTCTATCTTTAAAGCAATTAACTATAGCTTTTTTATATCAAACCCTATTCAAAAAACTTAATATTTTAAGGTATTTTAATTCTTTTAAACCTGTCTGTAACTTTTAATCAATTTATTTGCAAAATCTTTGGCTTTTTTCTTGTAAAAACTGTTAGTTCCTAAGAGAGTATACGGATTAACACATAAATTGTCACCCTAAAAAAACAAAAGTGAATTAATTCAATAATTTTTAAAAATATCTATACGACAAACATTATTCTCAAACATAAATTCATCTTAAAAACCAGGTATAGAATTTCCATATAAAACTTTCATCTGTTTTATTAGCAATTTAAGTTTATTCCAAGATGATTTAATTGTTTGCGTATTTGAGTGTGATAGCAGATCAACAAAGTTTTGATAATTATTTCCAATGAAATTCTAATAAAGAAAGAAAACTACCATAGTAGCCATATGTATTCTAGCTAACAGCAAGAATAATAGAGCTCCGAAAGCAAACTTTCTGAACTATTAAAAATTAATTTATTCCAAAATCAATCATTGACAACTTGTAAGTAAACCTTGGTTGATAATATGCAGTATCGGCAATGCTAAATATCCAGATTTCATATTCAAGGTAATGACCAACATGATTTTTTGATTGTGTCTAAATAAACTTTCTATAATTTAACATACTACACCTTTTCCATCAAGTTTAACACAATTATGAATAAAATTATGTCCGCACAATTAACCAAGTTTTAAAATAAAACTCTTCAAGGTATCATGAGAACAAGAAATTTCAGATCATCTTTTTTTTATTCATAACGTGATCAAATAAAAAGATTCCAAATTATCATAATCCAAAAATAAAACATTTTTTTTAACAAATATTTACTCAACTTAGCATATAAAATAAAAAGACTTTAAATTATTTCAGCCATTACTCTAGTATGGCTTCAAACCCATTTTCACGAAACAAGTCAGCAAAGAAATATTGAGCAATCACGCAGGATAGATTTTACCATAAACACCTTTTGATCGCTTGATTTTATGCTTTTGTATGTTTTACTAAGATTCAATATGCTATATGTTCGTTAAATTTGACGGGTTTACAAAACTGTATTTGTGACAAACCGTATTGTGAACATATTTTTTGTCGTTCAAGGTTGCTAAGTTTGTCAATCATCACTATCCATTATTAAATTATGAATAAAGTGTCTTCTTATAATTTCCATCAGTGTCTCTCTTTTTTTATCTAAGACGATCTCCATGTTTCCTTTTACAAAAAAAATCTTGTATCTAAGATTCCGCAAACCCATATTAGTTTCCTTGAAGCATGTATTCGATTAGTTTTTACATTAAAATTAACTTTTGATTTAAAAATTTAGATTATTATACGAGGTCTATTCAGTCTAACAGGGTTTATGTCAATGTAAATCTTAACATATGTTCTCAAATCCTTTGTCAGTTTGCAAATTACTGATTTGGACAATCCAGCAAGCTCTTTTACTTGCTTTTGATTATACTCATTTAATTACAGGTATAAAAAGACAACTAGTTTTTGGAGAAAAATAGAATAGTTGTTTAATTTTGAGTCAAGGCATATGTATATCAATTTTTTGTTTTCGCTACAGTTTTTAGAGTAAGAAACAAAGACCTACATGATCATTATTGCATTAATGCTTTTTTTCTGATAAGAACTGACCACAAGAGCTGCATCGAAGTTGTGATTTTAAAACTCTAGTTTTGTAAATATGTCATCAGCTCATCATTTTTTTTTCGTTAACTAATTGAATAACCACATTTCTATAAAATTTACTATTCATTTCGCGTGATAAATTTGCATAACTAAATAAAGAAAAGATTAGTGATAACATAAATGATTAAAAAATGATAAAAAAAAACGATCATTCGGAACTTCTGTCAATATTAGTCTCATTTGTGTGTTATTTTGTCATTCCCACGTTGTTTAGGTCAAACCATTGAGTGGAATTTTTAAATTTTTAAAAAAAGTATTTTTACACATTGAAATCTATTTTTTATATTTCAGACAGTATTTTTTTATACAACACAATCTGGACTTATTGCATATTTAACTTTTTTTTTTGAACTAATAGAACAGCTTGAGCATGTTTTCATGTTTAGAATTACTCCTTTACGTTTCCAAAAAGATAAAGAATTTTGAATTGAAGACAGCAACTAAAATTTCTTGTTGCAAAATGTATTAATATATTTCATTCTTCAAATTTTTTTTAAAATTTAAAATTAAAAAAAATATTCAGTGATTTTATTAAAACTACAAAATTACTAATATATTTTATTATATAATGATTAAATAATGTACAATATTAAAAAAATTAAAATTATATTATAAATTTCATAGTAATGATAATAAATTATTTTCATCTGAAATTTGATAATTCTAATACTTTAAAAAAGGATTTGAAGCATTTGTAAATATTTTATTAAAGACCAAAAGAATATTTTTTTTAATAAATTTATAAAAATCTTAATTTATGTTTTTATTTTGTGAAAAATATTATTTAAGTACTAATTTTAATGTTAAAATAATTGAAAATTTATTAATGAATTAAAAATTTAATTAAATGTAATATTTTTAGAAAGTTAACAAAATATATTAATTATGTTGTATTTATAGGCTTTAAAAATTTATTTAATCAGATTTAAAATTTTTATTTTCTTATCTAAATAAAATGTCTCCTAAAATTTTGAATGATGCCCCTTCTTGCGAATATTGTTTAGCAGGTAAATATACGAATCTTGCATTTTGTATCAGATGCCAAAAATATTTCTGTAATAACATATTTGCTAAAATGAAAAATTCCCATATAATTTATCATTTAGAATCTTGTGGAAGCAATTATGTTAGTATACCAACTAAATATTTCCATAATATACCTCTATCTTGTGATATTTGCTCTTCTTCGAAATTTTTTAACCTTGGCATTATTCCATTCATTTGTAATAAAATGGGAAGTATAATTATTATTTGTAATAATCCTTGTCTTTTAAATGCTTTTAGATTATTTGAGAATGAATTTATTCCCATTGTAACTAATATAATTGACCCAAAAATTCTTATATCCAATTGGTTTCCTAAAATTTTAGATATTTTTTCTAATGATTTATTAATTAAAAGGTCCCATAAAATAAAGGATAAACCCAAAAAATCTTTATCGATTCAAAAATCAAAAATGCCAATTAAGAAATATGACTTTAATAGCTACAAAGAATATATTCTTAATTACGCACGTATTTTACAATCAAATGAGCAAAAGCTTGGTTCTATACCTATAAAATACAAATATTTTGTATGGAAAAGTTTAAAAACTAGAATACATGGTAGTTTTCAACTAGAATATCTAAAATTTAAAGAAAATATACATATTGGAACCACTCTTTGTTTTAAAAACAATCTGAGTGCATGTAGTTGTAAAGCTGTTATCATTTCAGTGGAAAATAACATTTTTTATTTTTATATTACGAAAATAGAATCAAAATATAAAATTACAATAAATTCAAGCTTTCTAGAATTACATTGCAAAGGAGTAGAAATTTTTCTTATTCCGAATTTTGAATTAGTTAATGAAATAGTTAAATCCATCCATCGTTTTACCAGTAGATATGATAATTATATATTCCAAAGATTATTAGGGGTAAACAAACATATTCCACTATCATTTGTAAAATTCCCTTCATGTAAAGTTGCTATTCCAAATATAATATTAAATAAAGGTCAAAGAGATTGTTCCGCTTATGCAATAAATAATCCTATAACATTAATTCAAGGACCTCCTGGTACTGGTAAGACTTTAATTATATCAACTATAGTTTACATGTTAAATTTACTTAATAATTTGCCAATACTAGTATGTTCTTCTAGTGACATTTCTGTTGATTATATAGCAGATTTAATTCATAAGACTGGTTTACCCCTTTTTAAACTTGAAAATAATTGTAATAAGTCAAAAATACGTAGCAAGTTTGGATTAGCTGAAAAAATTAAAAAAAATGAAGTAGATTGTATTCCACATAATATTGTTAAAAAATATTTTAATAAAGACTTTAAATTTGTAAATAATTCGATTTATAAAAATTATAAAAGAGCTGCAGAGAAACATCTCTTGAAGAAATACAGCATTATATGTACTACGTGTTCTCTTGTTACAAGTGATAGGTTTAATGAAAAAGAATTCAACACAATTATTATAGACAATGCTGCATGTTTGACAGAAGCTGAATTATTAATCCCAATTTCTAGAGGTTGCAAACGCTTAGTCCTAGTTGGTAATATCAACCAACTTAAACCAGTAGTAGTTAATAATGATCAAATAGAAATAATTAATTATGAAACTTCCATGTTTCACAGGTTGTTATATACGTACCCAAATGATACATTAAAATTAAAAATACAATATCGTATGCATCCAAACATTTCATCATTTTCAAATCAATATTTTTACAAAGGAAAACTTTCCGATGGAAAAATTGAAAATTCACCGCCTTTATTATTAAATTCATTTAAAACAAAATTTAGAATATTAATTTATAATGTTGATGATAAATTATGTAATAATTCTGATTATTATTTTATAAACAAAATAGAAGCTATTTTAAAAAGACTTAATTTTGGTATAGGACTTCAAAAAATAGGAATTATAACTCCATGTATTGAACAAGTTTATTATCTTCAATATTTATTATCTAAATATATAGCCCTTGGATTGGAAGTTGGTTCTGTTAATGATTTTCAAGGAAGAGAAAAAGAAGTGATTATACTAAGTTGTATAAGTTCAATTACTTCAAAAACTATTGGATTTCATACAGATATTAGACAATTGAATGTATCTTTAACTAGAGCGAAAAATCTTTTAATTATAATTGTTGATATAAAATCTCATATTTGTTATAAAGTTTGGAAATGTTTAATAAAATATTGTAAGAAAAACAAATCCATTTATACCGGGGGAACGGAAAATATCAAATTAATTAATTAAAGTTATTTAGTTTAGAACAATTTATTTTTGTATTTTAATTTTTTGAAAATTTATAAATGCATTCTTTCTATTAATAAGAAGATTTTGTTTATTAGTTTTCAATGATTATTAAACAATTTTTGCAAATAGTAAAATAAGTTTCTGCAAGAATATCTGATTTTATATTTTCTTTTTAAAAATATCCTGTAACCCAGTCATTTTCTTACCATTATACTGTTCCACAATGAAGTTATTAAAAGAATTAATTTTTTTAAATTAATCAGACTTTTAATTGGTATTGAAACATTTTAATCTTATTTTATTATCTATAACTTATTAGAACCAAAAACATAATTTTCAAACTCAGAATTATCGAGTTTATATTTAAATAATAAAACTTTTAATTTAAAACGTTATTGCTAAAATCCGCAATGTAGAATTATAAAAATGACTAATTTGAATGTTTCTAATAATAATATAAAAAATAGTTTAAATTTTAAACCTAATTTTTTCTGATTTAATAATTTCTACAATAAATTTATTTCAATTATGTAGTTTACCTGTAAATAATTAAATAAAGTTTACACCAAAAGATTATAACATGTTGTATTATTCTAGTTGTAGATAGATTTTTATTTCTGAATTATTTAATAATATTTGTTATTTTTATAAGCTATAAGAACAATATTTTGATACCAAATATTTAATTTTAAAAAGAGAGGTCTTATAATCAGAAATCACAGGATTCCGCGGACCCCGGAATCAGATATTTTATTTCAATAAAATATTTTGTTACCATTAGAATGTTTATTAAAAAAAGCATTGATTTGTTAACAAAAATCAAAGAGAACTCGCGTTTTGGAGTTTGGAATGCTTTAATTTATGAAAATGAGGGATTTTATATTGCAAAGCATGAAACAAAAAATTTTGCCATTAATTAAAACAAAAACAAAAATTAACATATTAACCATCAAATACACACAAGAAATTTACTAAAATTTTATGAATTAAAGCAAAACGGCATTACTAAAAGATAGAGATATATTTTAGGAATGATTAAAGAGATTAATAAATCACAAGAATATAGCACAAATCTGCAATTTGAATATATAAAAATGCTAGAAAAATAAAAGATTCCAATAGAAAAAATATAAAATCTTGCCAAGAAGGGATTTTTAGCAAAATACATAAAATATGCAGAATGTATTATTGGTTCAAACTGGCTTGAAAAAAATACTTACCAGAAGTAAGTTCTTCTATTTAAGTTAAACTAACTACTATTTTGTATCATGATTTCTTTCCAGCAATTAGAACAGATGAATCTACAAATATTATGAACAGGCTAATACCAAATATTTTATTTTAAAAATTAGGTTGGTTTAAATCAACTGCCGAAGTTAAACAAAAAGCTTTTATAGTGAAAGCCGTTATCATATAATAATGCAACTCAGCTACAGTTTTACAAGCTTCATATCAAGGCTTCTTCAACTATAATATTTACTTTACAAAAATTTTTCTGATTGTAACTGATGGAACGAGTTATTTTAAAAACCATTTGAATAATATTTTATCTAAATTATGGATAAAAAGCTGTCATTTGAATTGTTTGGTTCATTTATTGGAATTAGCAGAACTGCATTCCGACTTAGTTAGTCAGTTATTGGTAAATTTTTTAATTTGATGAAATCAATATTCGTAAAAGCTACAGGAAGGAGAAATAGATATATGTATAAGATGTTTAACTATTCTAATAATTTAAGATCCAACTCTTCCATCAGATCAGTTATAAAAAGATTGAGTTATAGATTTGATCCCAAACAATATTATAATTTTTATTACAATTTAAATGCGGAGTTTATCAAAAGGAGTTGGATGAAGAAATTGAAACTAATGGAGTAGCAGATCTAAATATTTTTTTTAAGGATGAAAATTTAGAAATATAAATAAATCTGGTGGCAACAAAATTTATTGATAAAGTAAATTGATTTGAGAATGGAAAAGTAGGAATATTCGCATTACGTCAATTTATAGTGAGCTTTTTCATTTCATTGAAAATGGTATGATAGGACTATTTACAATACATCAATCTATAATGAGCTTTATGATTTACCGTATTTTTTAGAATATAATACGCGCGGAATATAATACGCACCCTAACTTTAGCTTTGAAAATCAAGAAATTGTCTCGTCACTGAATATAATACGCAACCAAACTTGTACTTCAAGGAAATTATTTTTTTTTCCTATGGAGAAAACGCCAGCAAAGTTGATCATTGCCGGCATTTAAATAGTTATGATTGTTATCTTTTATAGGAATGCTTTCGTAGCTCTTCAAAAAATGACAACAGAAGCTGCAGAAGCAGCGTAGCACATTGAATTACTCAATCAATAGAAATTTAAAGCGGATTCATTTTCAGTGCGACATGTGACTGATAGATTCTTTTTGTTAAAATATATTTTAACAACTTACTTAATGTTTTGATTTCTAACAATTACACACTGAAACTAATATGCTACCTACTTAAGCAGCTGATATTAGAAATTGTTTTTAATTTTGCACCACCAAACTGACTCGTTGTGCACTTTCATTAAATAAACTATTTTCCTGCAAGTCTAAGGGTTGCTTGCAGAAAGCCGGGGTTAGCGGATAACTCCTAGGGGTCAGTTTTCAAAGTTTTCACCATCTTACTAAACTTTGCCAACTATGTAAAACATTGTCATAATGAATAAAAAATGCGCCAGCTACACGTCTGCGTTTAAGTGCAAGGTAGTTCAAGCCAAAAAAAAATGGCAATAGAGTGGCAGCACGTAAATTTGAGGTGATTAAGGCGAATGTAAGACTGTGGAGAAAATCAAAGGATCAACTGAAAGCATCAATAGATCAAGTGTGGGCATCAGGATGGGTTGGAAGTGAATAGTTTCCAAAGTTGGAAAAAAATCTTGTGACATATATTGCAAAATTTCTTGCGGCTGCCTTTGCGGTAAGTACCGTCAAAGTTAGGCTGAAAGCTCATCATCTCATGTAATGCATTGATCCGAGCCCTACGTTCAAGGCATTCCCCAAATGGTGCTAGAACTAGATGATGCGTCATGAGATTTCCATTCGTCGCAGGACATCAAATGCCCATAGAATGTACGATGATTTTAAAGACAAACTTATGGACTTCCAGGGATATGTAATTCGTTTACGTAAACGACTCAATTATGCGGTTTTTATATTGCTAATGCCGAACAGACACTAATGACATTTGATGTACCATAAAAAAAAACAATATAATTTGAAAGTTAAAAATCGGTAACATTAAAATACATAAAAAATGAGAAAAAAAAGGGTTACTGTGATGCTCGGTGCATATGGTGACCGAACCAAGTTGCCCCCATACATTATTTTTAAACGAAAGACACTACCTAAAAACATTAAGTACCTTTCAGGTATTATTGTTCACGTCCATGGTCAAGGATGGATGCCAGAAAACTTACTGAAGACTGGCTACGAACTGTATGGGGGCTAAACACCTCTTGCCGTCGAAGGATGCTTGTTCTTGATGCTTTTAGATGCCATCAATTAGACACTATTGAAGATTTGCTAGAAGAAAGCTGTACATATCTGAATTAAATACTAGGGCCATAACTGGATAACTCCAGATGATGGATGTTAGCTACAATTTACCATTCAAATAGAAAATGCCTGAACGTTAAAATGAATGGATTTATTCTAGTTTCCAATCACGTAAACTGGTCGGACATAAAGAAAACCAGATCTTCATCTGCATAACTACATTAATTAAGAAGGCCTTGGAATCCGTTGATTCTGATTTAATTAAACGTTGGTTCAATAAGTGCTGCCTTACCGATGCAATGGATGAATCAATTGATTATGTTCTTAAGCATGGAATTTAACACCATGTAGAGATTGGTTAAGAGGAAGTAGTAAGTGACATTGTCTATAATGCCAAGAACAATAATTCCGATGAGTTAGGCGATTTATTATTCGGAGATAACGGGTCCGAATTTGATGGTTTTTCTGAAGACGAAGTGTAGATTACAATGCACATTTACATTCATTGTATCTAAAATACGGTACTCTCTAGGTACAGAACAGCTTGTATTTAGTTTAAGTTCTTACAGTTTACGTTTTTTTACATTTGGGTCTCAATTAATGTATCTTTTAAATAAATAGTGATACCTTGCTCAACTGTTTTACATGTTTTTGGAAATATAAACATTGGTAATAGGTAACAAGGATGGTTGCTTAAATATTTATATAACGGAATATCACTCAATACGCATGTTGACAACTCTGTATACTAAGCTAATTGTTTGGGAGAATTTTTTAATTTGGGGTATCACCGTATATAATACGCACCCTCAATATTGAAGCAAAAAAATGGAAAGAAAAATCAGGATTATATTTGGAAAAAGACAATAATTATAAAAATAGCGAAGTGGGACTGTTTCCATTACAAAAATTTATATTGAACTTTTTCATTTTATTGAAAATTGAAAAGTAGTACTATTTGCATTACATAAATCTATAATGAACTTTTTCATTTAATTGAAAATGGAAAAGTAGTACTATTTGCATTACATAAATCTATAATGAATTTTTTCATTTAATTGAGAATGGAAAAGTAGTACTATTTGCATTACATAAATCTATAATGATTTTTATAATTTAAATGAAAAATGGTAAAGTAGGACTATTTGCATTACATCAATCTATAATGAGCTTTATAATTAAATTGAAAAATAGCAAAGTAGGACTATTTACGTCACATCAATATATAACCAGCTTTATAATTAAATTGAAAAATAGCAAAGTAGGACTATTTACGTTACATCAATCTATAAACAGCTTTATGATTTAATTTAAAAATACCAAAGTAGGACCATTTACATTACATCAATCTATAACGAGCTTTATGATTTAATTGAAAAATACCAAAGTAGGACTATTTGCATTACATCAATCTATAATAAGCTTTATCATTTAAATGAAAAATGTCAAACCAGGACTAAATCCTTTACATCAATTTATAATTGAACTTTATGATTTAATTAAAAAATTTGATTTTATTTCTGTACGAATTCAAGACAACGTAATATTAAACGCATATACTTAGCTAAATTTCTATTCAAGTCTAAACAGACAACCATCAATTGATTTACTTATAATTTAAAAAGTATTAATCCCGTGCCAACAAATTGATAAAACTACAAATTTTTTACAACTCAGAATATTCTTACACTATCCTGTAACGATTTAATAAAAGGAGTGGGAATATTATATATTTTTTTAATTAAAAAAAATTCAATGTGCAATGTTTCTGACTTTTGGAGTTCTAAGAAATAACAGCTGCCACAGCTTTCACAGTATGCAATAAAACTCTTATTTTTGCTAATAAGTAGCAGAGAAGTTTAACGATCGTTTACTTATTTTAAGTATCTATTAGAGCCATCCAGAAACAGCATACTTCCAAAAACTTTTGATGACTTTATAAACCTATATTTTAACAAAAAAAACTTTTTTAATTACTCTAATATCTATCTGATTTTACTAAAACATTATAAATACTCATTTCAAAGATATCTAAATTTTACCACTTGATTTCTTTTTATTGGCTGCCGAATACTGTGAGCCCTGATTATAATAAATTATTTTTTAGAAAAAAAGGTGATTTTAATTGTGAATAAAATTATTACATATTGCAATAATAAATCTTTGTTACCAATTTATAAAATATTTGTAGTTAGCTATTAAAATATTTAATGCAAGTTGAAATTCCATTAAAACAATTTCTTTACACTTCAAAACTTTATTCATTAATTATTTTGACACAAATAACTATTATAACTGTTTTTTGTTTTGCACGTTACCTAATCGATCATTAAAATATTTATTTATTATTTTACATAATTATCAGTTTTGAAAGAGGATGTATTGAAATTGCATATTTATTATACAAATTTAAATAAACTAGTTACCTATAATCTCGTATATAAGCCGCTGCTTATACAAAAAATAGTGGCATTTTATTTTTAATTACAGGGTCTTGCTTATACAAAATGCGGCTTTTTATTAAGGATTTTAGGGTGGTCATTCTATCCCTGGAATAGGCGAAACTAGAGTTTTAAGTTTAAAAAAGTAATATTTGCTTAAATATATAGCATAACTTAATGAAAAATTGAAAAATAATAGTTTATTTAAATTTAACAAAATAATTCTGATAAAAAAGATAAAAAACTTATTAAAAATTTCTATAAACACCCCATACTGAATTTTTATACAAGTTACTTAGAAACAATATTAACCAATAATGTTGACCAACAGATAGAATTCTTGCAAGTATTTGGCATTTTTAAGTGAACTATCTACTGTGTACACTTCAATGTAAAGATGAAAGAGGTACTTTTTTCGAAGATAAAAGATAAAATTGTATTTAAGTGTTACAATAAAACACGCAAAAAGTATAACACTACTCAGTGCTTCCGATCTCAAAGTTTGTGGCAAATTTTAAAATTACCTACAAAGATCTTTCAAATTTATTGTGAAAATTTTTTCCAAGTAGTTAAATGTGTTGAAATAATCAAGGAGATTGATTGTGGAAAAAATACACTTAATGAAATTATACACATTTTTGTATAAGATAAACCTAAATAAATCCAATAATGTTAGGTGGTTAAGGAATTGTTGTTAATTGTGATGAATCACTTTATAGACACAAACCAAAATATCACTTTGAAGAGCTACAACACAAGAATTTGAGCTTTTTGCAATTAGTAAAACAAGCACCATGCCTTCGCAAGGTTTATGGTTTGGTTTGCTAATCGGTCTGCAGACATTTTTCTGCCAATAATTCAACAAAAAATTAGAGAAGTTTTAATTGTAAATACTTATTGTTGGGCCGCATACAATTATATAACTACATCGGGATTGCAACATAATACTGTCAAACATGGACTATATTTTTTTAACCTTACTACCAATTTACATTCACAATTTATTGAATTGTAATGTGGAAAATAAAAACACATGCAGAAAAAAATGAAAGGTATCAATGGTAATATTATCGATGAGTATTTCGCAACATTTATATAAAGGGATAATTTTTGTCGCAAAGATTTACATTAAATCTTTATTACATAAAAAAAATTTATTATTTTTTTAAAGTTTTGCAGGTAAATTTTAATTATAATTCAAGATTTGTTTTTAAATTGGTAATACTATTTTAGTAAAAAAAATATTTTTCCACGTAAAAAAAGAAGAAACTAATTTTATTAAGAAATATTTTTACTATAAATTGATTGGCAAATTAAAAAAAAACATTATTGTTTCAAGGTCCAAAATTAGGAATTCAAGGATTATTTATTTTTTGCTTTTTTTATCTATTTAAGTCAGCGATTTGAACAATTTTTGAAGAAAAATATATTAAGTGAAATTAAAGTAAGAAAAGAAAATAATTTGATTTTGGTTGCATGTAAAAGTTGATTTTTCTTCATTTTTAGATAAATTTATAATTAAATCAATGATAAAAGTGTTTTTATAAAAAACAATTGATGTATGAAAAATATCTAATAATATTATTTTATAAACTTTTATAAAAGTCGAGTCAGTCAAAAAGCTTAAAGAAAGATTCTTATCTTTTAATTATTTTATTTCATCAAATTATTTAATAAGTTAAGGAATATAAATAATGATCTTTTAATAAATAAATCATGACACGTTACAAGTTTAATAATAACTTCAAAAATAAAGAAATTAGTTTTTATATTTTAAGAAAATGACTGAAACATTTTTATAATTATTAATTATGAAAAAGAATTATTAATGAATACATTGAATTAATATAATTTAAATATCACGATGATAAATCTAGCCGTATTTTATTTAATTATTGTAATAATTATAAACTTTAAAGATTTTGCATTCAATAAAAATTTTTTTAACCAAATTAGAGATATTACTTTTAATACATTGTTTCTCATTCGGTAAAAGATTTTAAACACCTTTTCAACCTAATTATTTTAGAGTTTTTGTACTATTTTTGGATATTGTTAAATCTAAATATGTTTTATTTTAAATATTATTTAAACTATTTATATGATTTTTATCAACAATCTAATTTTTTAGAAATGTAGTTTTTAATAAAAATTACTTCTAGAATATTATTAAAAAATAGAATTTAATCCATATCTTATGAAAAACAGAAATTAACAAATCTACTGTTATATTGAGAAATAATATGATTTTTATACAATTTTTTCAATGAAAAACCCAAAAATAAATAATAAACTATGTTTATTATAACCAATAATTACCACATATTTTTATTTATATAAATTATTAAAGAACCTACTTTATAGTCATAAAATAATAAGTTATAATATTTTAAAATTGAGGTAATGGAAGGAATTCCCAAAAGAAATTACCGAATATATATATAATTAATACTATCATATACTATTTTTAAACTTTAAAAAATATTATAAAACTATAATTTTTTTCTACTGGAAAAAAGAAATCAACAAAAATAAATATTTTTTATTAATATTACTATTATTAGTCAATTATTCTGTATTTTAATAACAGTATTCCAATAATTATATATTATTTATATTTTAGCGACTGATTTCCTAAATTATTTATAATTCACAAAAATAAATTATCTTTGCTAAGCCATTATTTAAAGCAAACTAATTACTAAAAATAAATTCCTGGTACGAAATTATAAATCATTTTATATTAAAAACTGGTTACTCTTTATCTTTGTAAATTCAATCAATTACAATGATAAATAATTTGGAAAAACTGTCTAAAAATAAAATAACATAATATTAGTTCTTTTTATATATATATATAGTATTTTATATTAGGTCATTAAAATACTTTTTTAAGATAAAAATAGTTTCATCCATATATTTAAATGAATTTAAAGATTTTAATTTATTAAGAAGATTTGATTTAATTTTAATTATTTA
This sequence comes from Ceratonova shasta, assembly GCA_918559645.1. Lineage (NCBI taxonomy): Eukaryota > Metazoa > Cnidaria > Myxozoa > Bivalvulida > Ceratomyxidae > Ceratonova > Ceratonova shasta. The sequence continues at coordinate 16,181 of CAKKLC010013335.1, forward strand.
ATTATGTTTTAAAGCTTTGAACTATTCTAGAAATAGAGATAACCCATGATTCTTTTAGCTTCTACTAGCTTATGTTATGAATTCAGCACTATTACAAGGCTTTTTTGTGCATACACATAAATTCTTTCAAAATAAAGTATACAATCGACATGAAATTTAATTAATATCAACTCTAATAATAGTAGAAAACTATGGATATTTGAGAGATTTATTTTATGTTACGTTTGAATATGAATTACAGTAAAATTTTTAATTTTTGAACATATTAATATCAAAACACAGTAAAAAGTGAACAAAAATATTAGAATACAATACGAAAATAAGTTTTTGCTGGTTTTTAATGCTTTAATTTTTGAACATCGTAATTTTAAACATGAAAAATTAAAATCTATTATATTATAATTCTTATCAATATAATCTTTACAATAATTAAAAATTTTCACTCCTTTAAAAATGAACAAACTAAATAAAATGAAATAAGGAAGCTAATAGATAATGATAAAAAGAAAATTATTATTAAAGAAAATTTGTGACAGTAGTATTACACAAAGAAAGCTTGCTGAAATTAACAATGTAAGCCTTGGACCTGTCAACAAAATAATCTCTAAATCCGAAATTTATTTGACAGATTTCAAAGAAAGATCAACTTATTAAAGAATAACGAAAGAAATGGATCCTTTTTTACATAAATGATTTTATATAAAAAGAAGTTTGCAATTTCCGATTTCCGGAACAGATCTAAAGAATGCGGCACTTAAAATTTCTGAAGATTTAAATGTTGTTAGTTTTAAAGCTTCTAATTTTTGGCTTTCTTGTTATAAAAGAAGACATGAAATATCAAACAAAACTTTGATTGGCGAAGCTGGATTCGAGAATTTAAATTTGTTTGAAGCATTTTTTTACTGAAATAGAAATCTAATAATTTCGTACAATACAGATGAAATATATAACTGTGATGAAAAAAGTCTCTGATTTAAGAATTCATGCAAGAAATCATTAGTTTATACAAAAAAAGATATAAAAAGCGGAAATTTTTAAAAGATAGAGTTACTTTATTACTGTGTTGCAATGCTGCAGAGAAAAGATGAACTTACTAATAATTGGTAAATCTAAAAGCCCAAGATGCTTGAAAATATAAAAATAAAAAATTCTTCATATCACTTATAGACACAAAAATAAAACTTGGATGACAAGAATTATATTTGAAAATTAACTCTCTCAATTAAATGAAGAAAAGAAAATAAAATCTAAAAATATATTAATAATATTGGATAATGCACTTGTACATTGTACTTTAAAATTATTTTTACCAAAAAATACCACAAGCAATACTCAATCATTAGATAGGGGTGTCATTAAAGTATTTAAAGATTGCTATAAACATTTTATTTTTAAAAAGCTTTTGTTTTGGCAAGATCAAATAGATGAAAATTTTCTGAATGCTTTAAAAAAAAATGTAATTTCTCAGACTGTATTTAAGTATGAATGCAACCATATGACAAAATTTTTACATCATAAATTATTAATTGCTTTAAAATTCAGGAGTAATTGAAGAAAAAGCCGATGAATTATAAGATAAAAAAAACACAATTCTTAATATAGCTTTTGAAGAAGATAATGCAGAATTCCCAGCGTATGAAGACTTTTTTTACCTAACAATGATAATATTATGATTAAAAAGGCTATAGAAATACACAAAGAGAGTTAATCTACTGAAAACATGAAAATTCTAATGTATGTGAAGAAGCAATAGAAAAGAGTTATTAAACTATATTGTAAATATTACAACTTTGGATGCAATGAATTATGTAGAATTGATTTAGAAGTGGATACTAAATAATTTGCTCGAAAAATTAGCATTTTTATTAGAATTAAAAACAGTTATAATATAGGAAAGATTAAAAAAAAACCCAAAAATTACTGATTTTTGTAAAAAAAATAAATAATATTTTTGAAAATTTTTAATTTCTGAACGTGAAAATTGTAGTCCCTTATTATTAAGAGTGCAGAGATTTTACTGTACTAGTAATAAAATTTTGCACTTCTTTTTAAACAATTTTAAATAAATAAAAATTTAATTTTGCTCATTTTAAATGATTAATTAGATTTTTATAAAATTTATCAACTTAGTATAATTAGAAAAATATGGATCTGGGAAAAATTATGAATAACATAACAAATAAAATTAATTATTAACATTTAATGAAATTAAAAAAATTAAAAATCCACTTTTTCTGATTTATTCCACATCCAAACAATTTCATTTAAAAAAACATCTAAGTAGTAAATTAGAAATTTGATTAAAAATATGATTTCTTAAGAAATATGGACAATAAATAATTATAACTCTATTTTACAAATTTCACAAAACAATATAGTATCATCAGGTTTATATGGAATCTTATTATTTTGTAATTTATTTTTAAAGATGATGAAACTAAACTATTTTTATTTTTAAATCATTTAATTTGAAGAAAAATATTTTAACAGTTTAACTAGTTTTAATTCAATTCATAATGAAAGTTTCAATTTTGAGAAAATATTATATTTAAAAATAGTTATATTACAAAAATCAAATAATTTATGCAATTATTTATTAAAAGCTATAATTACCTTTTATTGACTCCAATTTAAAAATTTTTATAAGCTAATATTTTTATTGGATATTTGATTAAAATTCATACTGAAATGATGAATCTACATTAAACAAGTCATTATACATGTTATACAGTTAATATATATATATATATTAGTTTTAATATTTAAAAGGGTAATTTGCAAAATTTTATACTATATTTTATTGGTCCTTTATAGAAAAATAAATTATTAAAATTAAGAATTTATTGTAAACCTATAACAGAATATTATACCAAGATCATTTTAAAAATTAATGTAAATCAAAAGAGTAAATTTATGAAAATGATCAAATCCGGAAAACTTGTAAAATTTTATAATAAAAAAATTTAATTAATATTTTGACAACATTTATTTTTAAAAATATAATATAATTGATATAAACTAAATCATTTTTTTTAGAATAAATATCAGATCTCAGTTTAAAATTACACATATATGTATAATTTTTAACCCTCTAATAATTAACATGCTTGAATAATTACGCTTTTTTTTTAATATGTCAAAAATACAGCAGCTTTAATCGAATACTAAAGAGCAAAAGGTATTTTCTAAACATATGTTTATTGTCGTGGTTGTGGTTATCTGTTAAAATTGACAAAAAACAACAGATCAATTAATAATGAAGCTTTTATATGTTACAAAAAAAAATGCATGCTCATCCAAAACAGAATAAGCATTAGAATCAATAATTTT
>CAKKLC010013335.1:19521-34420 GCA_918559645.1 Ceratonova shasta
TGAGGAGGTAACAATTCCTCTTTATAAAAAGTTATCATTGTAATTTGCAAATGGGTTTATAATACACCACAAATTACTGTAATTAAATGTCTTGAATTAAGCAAGATGACAGTGCAGAAAATATACAAAAAATAACAACTTGTTGCCATTGAATATTTTTGGCAAATCAAGTAAGATTAGGTAGAAGAAATAAAGCATGCCAAGTGAACGAAAGCATGTTTAAATATAAGCAAAAATATAATCTTGGCATAGTATCAAATTATGATAAATACGTCTTTGGAATTGCTGATACAAGCTAAAACCTGCAAAATATTTTGTAAAGCTAGTTTTTGATCGAGCATGTTAATCATTAATTCCAATTATAGTCGAGATTTGCAGACTTTATACAATTGTTTAGAGTAATGAATTGAGATGTTATAGGCGTCTGTTTGATTTAAAAATTGAATTACAAACTTTCAATCATTCAGTTAATTTTGTAAACCCAATGAATGGTGTCCCTACACAAAATGTATAATCACTCTGTAATAAACTTTTAAAAATAATGAAAAATACGATGGGAACGGCTGATGCCATATTAGAAGTATATTTACAAGAATGGATGTATAAAGATAATATTTTAATGGACAATTTGATACTTTATTAAATTTATTATAATTTATTTCAGTCTTTGTGTTATTCATTTTTTATATTGTATTTAATTTTATTTATATTTAAAAAATGTGTATTTTTTAACCCAATATTTGACTATGTATAATTCTTAACCCAGATCCTAAATTTCCATTGCTTTTTTAGAAAGATAATTACTTTTACTGATATAAAACATCTCATTTAAAATAAGACATTGTAAAACTAGTTTATTAAAATATATTGAATTTTTCTGGTAATATATCTATATGTTTACATTCATTATTATAAATAAAATATTTGATCATGGAAAAAAAGGACCCTTAAGTAATATTTTTAAAATAAAATTAATTAATAAAAAAAAACCTAAACTTTTAATAATTCAATAATTTTACGGTAAACATTATCGTTAAAAACTCAAAAAAAGTATAATGGAAAAAAATGACCCAGTGCTAAATATTTTTTCTATGATCTAAACTATTAAGTTCCTTGATGTTTTTAAAATTTTATAGAATTTTTTCAATTTATGAAATATTATTAACAAAGTTCTATTCTAAAATCGTCATTGCAATATTCAAAAGAAATAATTTCGAAGCAACAACCTTTTTCCCCCCTTCAAAATTCAACTACCTTTTCCCACTTTAATAATCAACTATATTTTTGTCATATTTCGAATTATAAAAGATAAAAATAAATTAAAAATATAATTTAATTAATTCAATAAAATTGTTCGAAACATTATTAAAACAGTTGTCTTTCCACATCCATTCTTGCAAATACGATTTCAAATTTTCACCAATAAATCTTTTTTTTTTATTTTGTCTCTTAAATTAGTCTTTGTCCAATACGATTCAATATTTTGAGTGAGTACTCCCTTAATCGAGTCGACAAAATTCAACTTGATATTCACAATTAACTAATCAAATATGAAATTATCTTGTATTCTTAAATATGAAGCCCAATCGTCACTAATAATAATACTATTCGGTCTTACAACCTTTCGAATAGATGGTAACAATATAAGGCTGCACTACAATCTTCTACAAGCTTAAAATAAATTTTTGCTGGCGAATATGATGTATCCGCTATTCAAAATACTCATAGTTTGTTTTGAGTTGCTCGACCTCTGTAATATATTTAGCATTATGCCTAAATAAACTTTTATCCAATATTACTACAATAGAATTACCACCCAATTTAATTGAGTTATGAAGCATATAATTTTCACAAAAACTTCGTAATTTTTTGAAAAATCTTATCAAACTTTTTCTTACATATCAATTCCTCTACGGATCTCATCTTTAGAAACTTCAATCAACCACTTCCAGCACAACTTTATTCCTATATAAAGACTAAATTTAAAATTCAAAAATATTGAATTTCCTTCTATCGAATAATATTTTTTTTAATTGCGACAACTACTCATAATGCATCGAAAGCTATATTTGTCAATATTTTGAATATAGCTAATAAATTTTAGTTGGCAACTACAAGAAGGGCATAGTTTCATGGCTTTTAAAACACCAACACTTTGTAAATATTGTATCAATTTTTATTGGCTCGTTGATTTATGGTTTAAGATAATTGCTGTAGAAATTTTCGGGCATGGTATAAAAAATTATTTAATTATATTTCTGTAAGTTTTTTTTTATTTTTAAAACTAACTGTATTTACCCCTAGGGGAAAAAAGTTGTTGACCTATAATTTTTACTACTTAAAATACTGTAAATTTGGAAGCTAAATTATAATGGGCAAAATCTGTTTCTAAGTATAAAAATCAATATTGGCATACTAAATTATTAGAATATGGCTGATTTCAAAATGATTCAATTACAAAAAATTAATAGTTGTAAGCTTAATTATTTAGCACAATAAATCTCTATAAACTCAATTAGCTTAATTTAAAAGATTTTTTAATTTTTACTGAATCTAATATTGATATTTGTAACTTTTTATAATATCCATTTTTATAAATTTAGACAAATGATTATGAATCAGATCAAATAAAACACTCCTTAGTTGTTTGTTATGCATTATTTATATAAAAAAATTCTCAGAAAATTTAAATTTTTAATTAAACATTGAAATAAAATTGTCATTTAAATTTAAAAAATAATGAATACAATATCTATGCCAACATTATATGGTGTTTTTCTGGATGATTTTTGAGATTTAATATGTATAAGTTTTCTAGATTAATGTTTTACTATTTGAAAAAATTGTTTTAATATTTTGATAAGATTACCAATAAAATAATTTTTTTATTGTATTTATTACTACTTTACACTAATGCAAATATAGTCATCTAATAAATACAATCTTTCTGATTATTTTACAAGGATACTTATATTGCTAAACATAAGAAACAATTTATTTTTGAGATTTAAGATGGTTAATTAACGAAAAATGGTTCCATCTCTTGAAATTTTAAATTTTAGGCATTATAATAATAGAATTTTGTTTTGATGAAAATGTATGAACTATTTACAAGGTTTTAGCTGTTATAGTAGTTTTCAATAATGAAATATAATATTTTCAAAAATATAAATAATTTAAAAATTACAATACTTTAAGTTTAGTTTTATAAATAAGTTAGCCATATCTATTTACTCATACGTTCCCATATGTAGCAATTCCCTAATATACTGTTTAACTTTCTTACTCCAAGAATAAATAGTTATTTTTAATAACTTTTTTCAAACCTTTCAGAGACTAATTTAAAGAAAATTTTCTATACATAAATTTCAGAAAAATCCTAACGATTTAGTAATTCAAATTTTATTAAATTACAAGAGTGTATCTACCTTTTATTAACATTGTTAAAAAGATACCCTCTTGATTTTAATATCAAATAATTTTGAGGGTTGAATACTTAATAATATGAAAATAGTTGATATTAATTATTAAAAATGATTATTATAAATTTGTTAACTGGGTTATTTTTTTGATTGATCAATAAATCAAACAAATCGTGTAGTTTATTTAGATGAAGTAATTTTTACAAGATTTTTTATCATAATGAATTATAAAAGATCAACATTAATAATAATTCAATTTAATAATGTTATACAAATCTTATATTTATGATTTTATATCAGGTTTTATTCAACTTAAGTATTTTTCCCACTTATATATTGAAATTTTGCATGATATTTTAAAATACAATTTAATTAAATAAATTTTCATATGAATCTTTATAATGTACCCTAAAATCTTGTATATAAGCCTAAGCTTGTACGAAAACAAAAAATGATTTTATTTTTCAAAAGTTTTGTATGTCTTATACAGGAGAAAAGTCTAAATTATGTTATAAAGCATTAAAAAAATAGAAAAGAAAAGTTTAATCAAATACATCAAAACCCTCACTAAATTCAGCAGTATAATCTGAATTCTAAACATTTTTAAGGCTTGCAGAACCGAAAATTTTATTAATAATTTCAATTTCACCACTGGCAATATTGTGGGGTTCCTGAATATTAATAACTATCCTTCTAAATCCGTTTTTCATGCAGGTTTCTGACACTTCATCCCAAGGCGCCTTTATTCAGCAGCTAATTTAATTATAAGATGCTCGCTTAATTAACCTAATAACATAAATATTCATGATGCGCATTCGCTATATAGATTTTCTATTTTTCCTCAACTTAGTTTTAAAGAAACGATTTACAGTAAGATCCATAGGTTGCAACAGATATGTCAATCATCTAGGAATTAAAACCAGATTACTACAACCCAGAATTTTTTACTATAATTCTTAAGATAGATGCGCTGGTTCAGCATGTAAAACTAGCAAGGCCTTGCCATTAAAGAACACTTTACATATTCTGTTGCAGATTTCATCTAGCCATTAATCATTAGTTTTGTGTCCAACCATCCTTTAAGATTGACTTCGACTACGATTGAACTTAAAACACTACTTCTTGGGAAACTTTTTTCTTTTGAAAATTACGATTGGGGAAAATTTTCCCCCATCTGAGGTAACTGACAATACAAACGTAAAATCTAAGACTTTTGGTGCCTAGTCCTAGTAATCATCATATTCTTTGTTCATCTTATGTTTACTGTATGGTTACTGAACATTTGGAATCCTCTAGGAAATTGGTCCATATTTCCTACATAAAGATCATCAATTCCTCTTTTTATCTCTGCACAGTATTTTATAAGAAAACTGTTTTTAATTCCCAATCATTAGGTAATATTTGGCCCACTGAAGTTTTGGATTTAAATCACTCCTTGTCTCCTTATGAAATTGACACACCAACATAAACTAGCCTGAAATATCTTGACCTTGTTTGGATTCAATGTTTTCATTGATGCTTGCTCTCCTCATTATTGATAAATTTGATAGACTTAAACCTTTCGATCGTTGTCCTGTTTCCAATCTGCCATATAGTCCTTCAACTCATGGCAAAACAGCTTTCTTTCTCGCTTATTGAAAATTTGCGCATTTAAAAGTTCAAGAAGCCCTTTGTTTCTAAGACAATTTCAGATTTATCTTTCATCAACTTCAAAAAAGTAAGAGCGAGCCTGATATCATGCTCTTTTGGTTATTTAACGGCTTCTAACTTATTCTAGTTTATATGAAACCCCATTGTTGCTCATTATAAAGGGTATTTAAGTTTTTCCAATTAAACCGCGGCTTATACCGAAAAAAACGGCTTTTTATTTTAATTACGGGGTGCTGCTTGTATTTGAGATATCAGGGTATTTCAATTCTTTTAATAAGACTGTATTTTTTCTATTATTTATATTTAATTGTAAATTATTTTATATTATTACTAAATTATTTCTAATAGTATTACAAGAATTTTATAAAACAAACATAAATACATTAATATTATTTATTACTCGACGCGTGTAGATTTTAAAATCTAAAAGCTTCCTTTAATTATATTATTTTGGTTTCGGTGATTTATTTATTAAAACTATGACATTTTATCATCGATTTTTGTTTTAACTCTTCCATGCATGTATTAATGGGTCCAGTTGTAATTTTTTATTTAATTCATCGTTTTATGAATTAAATTCAGTCTCTAGCAGCAAACAACTTTAATAAATTAATGAAATTATATACACTCCAACAAAAATATATCATATTTTATTGATATTCTTTTCATACACTAATATATCTATCAAGAGTTGTTTATGAAATTAAATAACAATGAAATTATAATTCTGATGACAATAATTTAGAATCTAAGAATTTTTAACAAATTTTATGTCAAGAACAACCAATTTTGTTATAATTTACTATAATTTAAACATATCCCAAATCTTTATATTTATATTCCATATAGGTTTTGTAAGGTAATAAAAGAAAAATATAACGCCATGGTTGTATATTATTATTTAAAAGTTAATTAATTCTTTAAAAAATCGAAATAAATGTTCTATTTCAAGCACTCAATCATACCTGATACTAAAAAACATGAAAAATTTGAAGGAGATTATTTTGTTGATTTTTAAATTCTGAAAATTTTTGTTAAAAAAGCTTGTTTAAATCGACCAGAGGAAGAGTAATATCCTAAGTAACATGATAATAAAATTAATTATGTATATTTTTTTTTAATTTGGCACTTTAATTAAAAAAAATTTGGATATGGCATATGAATTTTACGAATATGTAAAAAATATGTATCCAATATAAGATTTCTAGTTTTCGTTCAGAGATTAATAGAATAATATAAAAATTGATAAATTTAATTTTTAACTATGAACTTTTAACGTTATTAAATTATAATTTAAGAGATAAAATATTTCAGTTATTAACAAAATAACATTTATATGTTAGTAAGCGATTTATTTTGATAAATATCAATATTAGAAAATAATATCAACAAAATTTTTTAAGTTGATAAAGAACCTTTTGATAATATTTTTTTTGAGTTAATAGAATTATTTTATTCAAATATTTTACTTCTCAGAGTAAGTTACCATAAAAATATACACAAAAGTTAAAAACCAAAAATATTACTTTTATGAATAATTATATATACCTAAAATGGATGCTTTTAAGTATTTTAAAATAAATGAATAAAAATTTTTTTTTATTCAAAATTATAAAAAAAAATAGCCCACCTAATTTTGAAATACCTGTAATAATACAAATTATAAATTCATCTCGGAATAATTTGTACTTATTGAAACCACTAAAAACGTCCTCTTAATCTAATAATAGTTACGATAATCTTTAATTAATAAATTAGTATGCTATTATGAATAAATAATTAAACTACTGCTCATTTTAAAAGTTTATAGTAAATTTTGAATACATAAACAATTTATCTTAAAGATAATTGGTTTTTTATTTGAATAAATTAACTATGATATTTAATACAGCGCAAAATGGTCGCAGAGTGAAATGGTGGTGGAAAGTTTTTATTATGAAATATGAAGCAGAAGTCTGAAATAAACTTTAATTTAGAAGATAATATTCAATATATCCACAGCATATTATATACTACCCAAATGAACATTAATTTCTTAATAAAAACTTTATTTTTATAGCTAAAATTCAATTATATAAATATCCTTAATAACATCATGTATTTTCCTAGAATCCGCTGGCTAGTATAGATTTTGATCGTTGGCAGGAAGCTGGTTATTGCTCTTTTGATTTACGGTGTAGACAACGCGTGTAATTCGACTTAAGGTGAACATTTAATACTGCCTATGTAAGCTTGGCACATCTGAATGTAATATTTTATCAACATACATACTATACGAACATTATACAATTTTAAAAAATAAAATTAAGTTCATGCTATCTTGACTTGATAAAATATTTGAATGCAAGGAATTTTTAAAAACAGTGGCTTTAAATTTTTGATTTACCTCATCGAATACCCGTTTACAGAGATAATTACATTAAATTTTGTTTAGAGAGTGATTCAATAGCTAAGCCTTTGATCTCATCCGATGAAAAGAGTAAAAAAATTTAAGTCCTTTTCTTTGTTTATTTCTCTCACTGCCTAAGTCACCGCCCAAATTATTTGATCTCCATATTAGATTTTAATCTTTCACCTTTTTAAGGCGATAAAAATTATAAAAGGCGGAATGTTTTTTTTTGCTCATTAATAAAGTCACTAGCACCAGCTAGGAATCGTTTAATCTCAACCGTTGCCTTTGATCTTTTACTTTGGGTTCAATAAAGTAATAAAAAGTATCAGTTTTGATCTTATTGTCCATTTTAAATAACATATAAATTGAAACTTCTTTAAGGTATTGATTAGAACCGATATGCATCACAGTGAGTTCATCTCGATTCGTATTTCGATTCAATTTTTATTTAGAAATTTTTTTGACTGAAACCATAAATAGAGCAATCTGCATGAGATGTGGAAAAATTGTACGTGCGCGTTAGGAATCCTTACGTGCGACGGTTGTAATAAAAGTCAGCACAGCACATGCAAAACTTTGATATCTCAAACACAGTATCCAGATGCTGTAAAAGGTAAAAGGACGTTTTAATACATTTGTTTGATTTTATAAATTTATTTATATTGATACACAGAAATTTATAAAATTTTTTATAGGTTACACAGAAATTGTCTGGTCGTGTGCCTACTGCCTTATGGTTCCTGTTGCACAAACTACACTCTCACATCTAGTCCTTAAAAGTCCTCAATTATTGATAATGATACCAATCTAAACACCGAAAAGCCCTGAATTCCAATTACTACCAGTAAAAAGACCAAAGTTTCAATTTAATCGCACATTACCCAATGCACATCTGTCTGGTTTAGGTGTGGACTCATAGGTGGTTGCATATGATGATTCCGCTATGGCCCTTCCAACCATTCTCTCTATGATTAGACCACGTCCTAATAGATTTAATTCAAACATCTCCTAGTTGTTCCCATAATACCTGCACCGCCATCTATGCCTGCAACCGTAGTTGTGAATCATATTGATCATATACCAGTTGTGAATGCTCAATGCCAGCACAAGTCACATAATTTCATGCATCTATTTGCTGTTTACCTAAGGTCATTCAACATACCTTTGCAATTAGACAAGCCTGAACTAGTGGTATTGGCTTTAGTAGAAGGGCATATCGTGACCATAATTGTTTCCGAAAGCAGTGAAAAAGATATAGATTTGCTAGTTGACAGTAAAGCTTGCTTCTACACTTTGGAGGTTGACAAGTGTCGGGTAGTAAACAACACTAAGAGACACACTATTAGTAATATGAATGGAATTAACTGTCGTCAACAGGTAACATTCTTACTCATTAATAGTTCCTACCAATCAGGAGCTCATCCACACACGTGTGGTCCGTAGATAGGATTTTTAAAAGTTGATAAATGTAAACGTGAGGCATAAAAAGTTTGCAACGTAAAGTATTTGAATCTGGGTTAGTAATTTCAGAGCTAATTTTATTTCAAAATAATATAACTAATACAATACTGATTATTAAATTTATTTCTTCTGAAAAGAATTTAGCCCGTCAAGTCAACCGAAAAAAAAACTCCCAAACAATCAAATTATTCTTAAATTCAATATCAAAATGGAACATATACAAAATAATTTATAGTATATAATGAAAAAGTTGAAGGATCAATACATATTATATTTGCAACATGGAAAATAATAATACTACTTCAACGCACTCGAACTTGGTAAGCCGCTGCCACCTTTTATTTAGTTGAGCCGCCGTTTCACTAACTTTTTAGCATAATTGGTCATTGCGAACAAAAAACTACTAAAAAGCAAGTTTTGCGGTGTTTGTTATTATGTCTAGACGTCAATTCGGGGACTAAACTGCTATTCTACAGCATAAATTGTATCTAATACCGGAGGGACTAAATGTGCGGCATTTGACTTTTGACTTTAAAGAGACAATGCAGAAAAATTAACGTTTCGTTTTCATACACGTGACTGTGTCTGGTCGCCTGTTTTACTCATTCCAACATTTATACAAGGATATATAAGCTTGGATCACAGCAGTTCAATGATGCTGACACAGGAACAAAGTAAATTTGCGCAAGATTATGTTTTTTCATTTTCTACTACAAGAACACATCCCTACCATTTTTGCTAACATTGACGGTTAGCGGAAGATGTTCTGCCCCAAATAGTTCAACAGTTTGACTATGTAGAGGGCTATTGGGTAGACAGTGGTGAATTCACTCCTCGATACTTGTCAGTTTTTAATGTAAGAGGTTCGCATCAATAATGATTTTGAAGACTTCTACAACAAATTTAACACAAAAGCCTCAATCGCAAACTTACCATTTTACATGTTGGTGCATCTACCACACGAGAAATTAAGATGGTTTTTCTGACAGTGAAGTTGGTTGTTAGATAATATGCTGTAGGAGGCCCACGTAGCGGTGTTAGGTCATGTAATAAATAAATATTTAATTATTTGAACGAATATCGCATGAACTAACTAGCGAAAATGGTTCAATTAGATGCAGTGAACCATTAATTTTGCAGGATAATTTTGATATACGATGATGTAGAGAACAATTCGCACATACTTATATTTGGAGTTTAGTGTTCCTTTAGGTCATATGTAATGCTTTGGGGTGTGATGCGTTGTAATATAAAAATTTTCCCAACTTAGTAGTAGTATTGTATTATTTGAAAATTAATGTTCATTTTAGTAGTATATAAGGTTTTGTATGTTGTGGATATATTGAATATTGACTATAAAAAATTAAGTTTCTTTCAGAACCCTGCTTCATATTTAATAATAAACACTTTTGACTAACATTTCGGTCTGATATCATTTTAGTCAAACCTTATAACTATGAATTCAGATAACTTTTTAATTAATTACAAATCAAAGTAATACAAATTTTTTTTTGAATATAATTGGGTTTATATATAACTAAAATAACTATTATAACTATGATTTCAAATCATTTGTTATTTTATTACACCTTAAACTAATATGTAAATCAATTATTTGAATATAAATGATTTTTTATTTGAATAAATTAACTTTAATAACTATGATTTCCAATAATTTTTTAATTTATTACAAGTTTGAGTAATACATAAAAAAATTATTGCAAGCTGCTTATTCAAAATTTGAAAAAATACTAAAAAAAATTTATCTGTAACGTGATAAGTAAAAGGTTAAAACGCTCATTTCATTCATTTTTGTACTCCAAGAAATATTGAATCAAATATTCAGAATAATGTGTTTGAGATAACACAATCCTTTCCAGTAACAACCTCTCTAAGTATCCCAACAATTAACAATTGATTGAGTATAAACAAGGATTTTCTGCATCTATACAATTAAAAGAATGATTAAAACCGCGGTGTTTAATATAGGGATCATTTCCTAGTTTCAAAGAGCATGCTTTCTATTCTTCTGCGATGATGGTTGAACCCGAAAGCACATAACCGTGTATAATCTTTCTCATAGTTTCTACATTCTTGTTCTGTAGTTTAACAACAAACTCTTTTCCTATGCTCTTTGTATTCTGCGACACAGAATTTTCCGTTAGTAAGGCGAACAAAGTTATATTTACGTTGAAAAAAAAAACTTTGATCTATTTCTACAATTTTCTTAGAGCAATCAGAATTGACCCAACCAAGTTTTGCTTGTTGCTATCGTGATTTTGCAGATAGCTACTCGGGCAAGCTTGGCATAATCTGACACCTACTATCTGTTCACCTCTAGTTCCTAGGATATATCTTAAAAAGAAGCGCTTTTAATGTATTTATAAATAATAAAAATAATGGTCCTAATTGAAAGTTTGGTACCTTCATAAAAGGATTATTTTCCTAACGTTACACGATAGCCTACAAGAGGTTTTACAAATCAAGTCAAAACCGTTTGGTGCCGATTTTCGAATTGTATAGGCCATTTGGGTATCGTTACATTTATAATATAACATTGTGTCTGTAATAATACCTGAACAAGCAAAGAAAATATTGGAATCAAATGCACTTGGCGTATTTCAAAAAAAAATGCTCCTGTTATGCCTTATCACCTAAATTCTTGATCTGTGTGTATTATTATTAGATTTACAATTTCATTTACAGATTTTTTTGGCATCAAAGGTGGGGATTTAAAAATTTATAAAAACCCCGAATAACCATTATGAACAAAAATAATTATTTTCAATATACCGTCAGTCTTTTTTAACAAATGCTTTTATAACGAATATACATTTTTAACGAACGAAAAATTTTATTTTATTAGTAATAGAATTGACTTTTACAAATTTAACGAATTTTTTTTAACGAACCCCAACGAAAATGAATCAGAGAAAAAACAACCGAAAAGAGAAACAAAAAAGCTTTACTTTGGCAGAAAAACTTAAAATTCTGGTGTTTAAGCAAAAAATTCTAACAATTTCGCAACATGAATTAAAAAAAATATTTTGCGTTTCAGTTGGAACAATAAATCAAATTTTAAAAAACGAGCACAAATTTAGAGTAGCTCTAGAAACGGCTACAACAAAATGAAATATTACATGTTTAAAAGTTAATAATCCAAAATTTATCCTGTTTGGCTTGAATGGTTCGACAACAAACATGCAAAAAATAACTTCATAACAGATGATCTTTTAAAAGAGAATGTAATGTTGATAGCAGAGCGTTTTAAAATTATTAATTTTTAAGGATCTAATAGCTAGCTTAAAAATTTTAAAAAGGCGTTTAATATAACGTATAAAAGTATTTCTGGCAAAGAAGGGCTGGTAAATCAAGACGATCTTAAAAAAAACATGGCGACATTTTCAAGAAGTATGCAAACAATATGCATCAGAGGATGTTTTCAACTGCGACAAAACGTCGTTATTTTTTAAATATCCTTTAAAAAAATTTTGACGATCTCGCAAAAAGATATTGCTTAATGCAAATTCACCAAAGAGGACTTAACAATAGTGTTATGCATAAGCAACAATGGTGAAAAAATTTAGCCTCTAATTATCCGTAAGTCAAAAAATCCGTATGGATTTGAAAATATCAATTTTACAGCTTTAAATCTTGTTTATAAAAACAAAAAGAAAGCCTGGATGACCCGTGCAATTTTTTGATTGGTTGGAAGAATTAAACGAAAAAATGGTTAAAGAAAACAAACAAATACATTTGATACTCGATAATGCACCTGTACATGACAAAGATATGATTTTTACAAATATAAAATTGCACTTCTTGCCGCCATCAACAACTTCAAGGATACAGCCTTTTTACCGAGGCATTATTCGCTTATTTAAGTCTAATTACCGCAAAATTTTCATGCATAATATTTCAGTGAAAGAAGAAAATGGTTAATCTTATGCTTCTTAAATTAAAACAATAAAACTAGTCAACATTATTCCAATTGTTGTTGAGGCTTGGAATATAGTAACAAAAACAATAATCAAAAATTGTTTAATTATTACATTGAAAAATTGGAAAGAGCATGAGTTAGTTGGCGAGAATAATTTAATTGTTTATTAGGAAGACGCTGAAAAATAATGATAATGAAAGTGATCTTGATTTTCCAACAAACCTTTGCAGTTGATTTCGATTTAGATTTGATACAGGACATTTATAATAATACTGCTTACAATGAGGAAATATCAGATCATGAGCACGAAAACATGCACGAAGTCAGTTATAGTAAAATCGTAGTTAATCTAGCTGAAATTGAGCAAAATATGATTGAAAATGAGTACGCGAATTTTGTATCGTTGGGAAAAGTAAAAGAAGAAATTCTAAGAATAAAAAGAAGAAAGGCTTTTTCATTACCGACTTTTTGAATAAAGCCTAACCGCAATAACTATTTTAATTATAAATCATGTTCAATTTTATCTTTATTCTTTACAAGATAAAAAAACAATTTTTTTGTTATATTATAACTCATGATTTGTATATTATTGCTTAATATTTTTATAAAGTTTACTCCTTTTTTTCAAACCCAATCTTTATTTGGCTGCTCTTTTTTTGTCAAAAGAAAAAAAAATTTAAATAAAAACGAAAACATTCTGTTAATTTTTTTAACGAAAATGTGTTTTTTGGCAAAAATCACGTTGGGTAAATTAAACGTTGACTCTAAAAGTTTTATATTTTAATAAAATAACTAGTGCAACTATAATTTCAGATAATTTTTTAATTTATTACAAGGTTAAGTCATACATAAATTAATTATTTTAATATAATTGATTTTATATTTGAAAAAATTAACTATTAAAACTATGATTTCAGATAATTTTTTAATTTATGACAAGTTAAAGTAATACATTAACAGATTATTTTATAAAAAAACAAACATGCCGGCATGTGAAAATTATAGGGTAGATACATGTGACAAGCTTAAAATTATTGAATATGAAAAAAAAATTTTCTCTTAAAGAAATATTAAAAAAAAATTATTTTTTTTTATCTAAATAGTCATTTTAATAGCTCAAGTTTATATATAAATATTGTAAAACTTCTGCCACAGTCCTCAATCAAAATTTTTATTAAGATTCAAGGATAAAAAATTCTTATGATTAATTTTTCTAACATCACTTTATCTTTCTTATTTTAAAAATATTTTTTTTTATATCCTTACGATTTAAAATAGTTATCAAAACAACAAATTAAACCTTATTTTGTGACTGGTTTTTATTAAAGCGGTAAATAATTATATAATACTATTATGAAAAGCTTAAAGTTAATTTGACAAAACTAATAAATACTTTGTGATAAAATAATAATTTCCAAGACCCAAAAATTAATCTCGCTCTATTTACAGATACTTCTAAACATTTAATATTTTTCGACATGTCAATCGTTACGTTAATCTATAGTTTTTGTCACGAGATCAACAACTTATGACTGATTCTTTTTTAAGTAAATGTAAAAATGTTTTATTAAATTTATTTAATAGTATAATTAAGCAAAATGTTAATGAACCATCTAATAGTTCAAATTCAGAAATAAACCCATATTTATACAATCCAACTATAATTCCAAATTATACCATAAATACAAAAGATGATAAATTTAACGGACAAGATCTAGTTCATAATATATGCACTCATCCAATACAAGAAAATAATACACTTTTAATCGAAAACTATATACCAGAAAAAATATTGCCAAGTTTAGTTACAACCCCAACAAGTGATAAGGAAGAATATGATAAACAAAATGTTAATATACCATCTAACAGTACAAATTCAGAAATAAACCCATATTTATACAATCCAACTATAATTCCAAATTATACCATAAATACAAAAGATGATAATTTTAAAGGTCAAGATCTGGTTCATAATATATGCACTCATCCAATACAAGAAAATAATACACTTTTAATCGAAAACTATATACCAGA
>CAKKLC010013349.1:1867-14411 GCA_918559645.1 Ceratonova shasta
AAAAGCTGAGAGATGATAGAAATTTTTATTTAGCAAACATAAACATTTATTTATATTCCTACTACAATATACATGCATTGAAAGACAATACACTAGTGGTTAAAGACAAGTCAGAAGAGAAATAAGTTCATTTAAAAGTAATTTACGCAATATTAGCAATTTTTTCAATTTTTCTGCAATATGTAAAATTTTTTCAATTTTTTCGCAATATAAATGCAATGTTTTGGCCGCCTTAATAATAATATGAAAATTAATAAAAAACCATATAAAAAAAAATATTGGTTATACTTTGTTTGCTAAATTTTGGATATCAATTTTGAAATACAATAGCGCTCGTAAATTAAAAGAAACTTTTTTCTTAATATATTAAATTATCAACTTATATAATATTAACATCAATGAAAATATCGCCCCTTACGACTGACCTGAAGAAGGTTAACCAAATTAATAGGATATAATTTCAAAATAGTTTAAAAGATTGCATACTTTCAAAATTAAATACCCAACATATAAATATTATAAAGTACAATATTTAATTTTAAATATTTGGAATATCCAAATTGAAAAATATTTTTTGTTTCTTCTTATGGTTATCTATTGAGTTACTACTTTTTCATAATTGATTTGATTAACAAAATTTTCTTCTTCCTGATATGTTGATGTCTATTTTTTTTAACCCAATTTGTAATTTATCTGAATTAAGATAAATATCTTAAAAATTATATAATTAACATTTTTTCTTGTGTTTTTTAAACTAAATAACTAAATAAAAGTACTTCTAAATTCAAAAATATCAATAAAATAATTAAAAAGTTCATATTCAAAAGACATTTAAATTTATTATAAGGATCTTACATATGGCATTTATAAGATGAGGAAAAAAATAACCTTAAATTTTAATTAATTTAATAAAACGAATTATTAGAAATTAAAGTTTATCAATAATTTTTAAAGGTAATTTATAAATTAAACTTTTTACATATACAGAAATTTGGGTAAAAGTAGAAAATTTTTTTATAATAAATTAATAATATTTTATAACTTCATTTGTAATTTAAATTTAAAAACAATCAAAAAATATTTAAAAAAATTAGAAAGAATGGAACTACAAAAATATACCTAATTATAGTTAATATTTATAAATATCACAATTTAAGTTTTGTTTTTATAACTTATTATTAAAAATATAATTATCCTTATTAAAAATTGTTTTATAAATCTTATGTGATAACTATAAAAATTATTTTCTTAAAATAAAAGCAAGAAATTCAATATTTAAAATAAAATTTTAAAAAGGAAAATATAGCTTTTAACTTATAAAAGATAATTAAAAAAATTTATTTTTTTCTATACTGTAAAAAAAAATCTTTCATTTCAATTAAACTAGTATGACTAAGATTCATTTAATCTATAAATAATTGAAATAACATTTTATATTTTAAAAAACTCATTGTTTTTTCGGTTGATTCAACATAATTTTAAAACATCATAATATAATTTGAGAAATTAATACCAAATAAATATATTTAAAATAAATCAGAAATAATTAAAATGCAAAAAAGTGATTGATTATAGTTAAAATTTATTAAAATCATTATTTAGATTGGAATCATACTTATATTAATATTATTTTAAATAATTATTATCAAAAATATTAATTGATAATTTTTATCATATCAGAAAAAATTTTAATCTATAAATTTATGCGATAAATTTAACCGTAATAAGAAAATAATGCTAAACGGGAAAAGACGTTTTTACTCAATAAAAAAAATATGATTAAAAATTAATTTAGATTTTTCTAAATTTTGCAAAAAAAATTCATTTCAATTAAAGCGGAAAAACAAGAATTGATTTTATTTATTATCTTTGTGATAAATCAACTTTATCTACAAAAGATAGTAATAATAGATTAGATGAATTCATATTTTAAAAAGGGTTATCTTATCTATAATAATTATAACTATAAAAACAAGTCACGAAGATATAAGCTAGAAATAATCTTTAAAATGATGTTCATATTACTGGAATTATTATTTTTTGTTATCAATTGTCAACCAAAGTTCGTATATTTTTAATGATATATCTAGGGGCCAATTAGAACCTGCCTCAAACATTTTTCAACTTTTAATATGAATTTATTAAAAGGAAAAAATCCCGCTATTAGATGTTTGACTAGTGAAAATTTTATTGAAGAAGTAATTAGTCATATCAAAGGTCCTAATTCTGATGACAAATTTAAAATATTAAATGATGGCAAAGAATTATTAAAAAGCATCAATCCTCGAAAAATTGAAGTGTATGAAGAAAAGACTCCTCAAGACTTATATGAATATATAAAGCTCTATCTGGAATTTAAAGATTTAACTGAAATGCTTATTATTAAATTTTCATCTGATGAAGTATTTTCCAACATTTTAAAAAACAATAACAAGGATGTTTTTAACTTAATTAAAAAATTAATTTTTCAATGGCCTTCTATTGTTACAATAAAGGATGAATATTTCGAAGTAAAAGAATTTCATCAACGTGAATCTAGTTTTATTAATTTTGGTTTGAAAAAGTTTTCTGACTGTATTAAAATTCAAAAACAGAATTATGAGATATTATTAAATAATAATGTACCTTTGAATGAAGAAATTTTTAATAAGATCACTAATAATCAAATAGAATTTAAAAATAATGAAGCTGGATTAACGTATGTTTTTCAAAAGAGTGAATTCATTTTAAAAAGTTTTATGAATAATTATTTAGAAATAGTTAATGAATTTCTTAAATGTACCAATTTTGACGAACAATTAAAAAGCTTATTATCAGTAGATGTTTTATCTGGATATGTAATTGAATATAATTACAAGTATGGTTTAATTTTCAAAAGTGAATCCAACGGATTTGGTTATTGTGATATTAATGAAGGTTTTCTTTATAATTCTGAATCATCAAATGCAATTATAAAATTAAAATCACTGCTTAGTAAAGAATTAGTCATTAACGGGGAAAGTTATGTGTATTCACAGGGTCGTATTATTAATTTGTATCCCAAGACTTATATGAAAAAAAATACATATATATGTTAGTGATAGTTTTATTAAATATTTGTGTGTAAATAAAATAACTTTATGTTTTATAAAATAATTACAAAAATAATTGTTTTAAAATTTTTTATTTTTTTGATATTTAATCCAAAATAATACCTTTAAAAATTAATAATTAAATAACATTATTTCATAAATGATTATTTAAATACCTGAAAATTAAATAAATTAGATTTTTCTGTTAAGTTTTGAATTTTTTTTCCTGACTGAATAATTTTTTTATTTTGAAAATTCTGTGTATTTATATTTTGTAATTTTCGATTTAAATAAATATATTATTGAAAATTATTTAAATTTAATTAATATGAGTAAATTTTTGTACATTAAAAATAAAAATATATTTGATATGACTATTGTTGATAAATATTTGAAATTTATTGGAAAATATAATATTTATTATTTGATACACATTTTAAATTAAAAATCGTAATTATGTCATTATTTAAAAATATAAAGACTTGAAAATTTATATATTTACTTAAAATAAGTTTCAACTCTTTATTCATCCTACTTAATATAAATCAACATTTAAATTCTTACATAAAATCTTAAGTTTATTATAATAAATCATTTCTGAAATTTAACTTTCTAGAAAAAATTACAAATTTTATAATTTCATGAAATTATTTTATAATTTAGGCTCTATAAGGAATTTAACTAAAGTATAAAATAATAGATAATACAAGTTGGTAACATGATAATCTTAAAGAAAAAGTTTTAGTCGAAATCAAGATTCTCACATGTATTTATTTAGTGAATCTTTAGTATAAAAAATAATAATTTTTTGAAATGATTCACAAATTAATTTTAATGCATTTTTTGTTCTTTTAATCAGTTTAAAGATCAAAAATAATTATAAAACATATAAATTTATAAATAGCAAACAATCTTTAAAGTAAAATCAAAATATCTAAATATATTTGTAGAGATGTATTATTGTAATTATTTATAAAATTATGAAATCAATTTATTTATTCACGAATATTTTCTTGATTTAATAAAATATATATATATATATATCTTCTATGGTTTTAATTAGTTTTAAAAAAATATCTTATAAATAAAATTTAAAAATATTGACATTAATCATATTACCTTTGTAAAAACTTTAATTTTAAAATATTACTTTTTTTTTATTATAAAGTTTTAAATTTCTTTTAAACTTATATGCATTAAAAAAATGTTTTGATAGTCAAGTTCGTTAAATATTTTATTATGAGTTTTTTCAATTTGATAAATTTAAATAATTTTATATTTAAATTATATAAAGATGATTTTTTTAATGAATAAATTTTTTCGACTCTGCAAGTAATATTATTGTATTTCTTATAATAAATTACATCTTAGAATTTATTATAATCAATACAAGAATATCACTACCCAGTTAAATATTTTTTAAGCCAATATCTGAGTATAAATTCATGATAATCATATGATATGTCTATTTCTTTTATAATTTATTTTATTATGCGATATAATTTTAATCCATTATTATGTTTAAAAATTGTAAATTTATCTTTTTATGTTGCAAGAGTAAAATCATTTATTAACCTTGAAATTTATAAATTTCTTATTCTATTAACAATACTAGTATTATTTGAATATCTTTAAATTTGTAAAAAATAATCTTAATTCTATTCATCAAAATTACTAATTAATTAAATTTCTACTCTAAAATTTGATAAAATAACATCAAAGTTAAATTTATTAAAAATACAATTCATATATTTTTAATTTCTTTAATCATATAATATTTTATAATTAAAAATAAAAATGTATACCTCCTTAATATATTGAATATTCTTGGTAATCACATAACAAATTCAATATAAGAGTTATAACGACATGATCATACAATTATTATTAACGTAATTTCATAAAATTTTCTTTAATTAAATTTAAATGATTTTTAATAAAATATAGTATAATAGAATACTTATCTTTTCAAACAATTTTCTTTAATGTTTCAAAATATTTCCATTCTGATTTAAACTAAGAAGATTAAAATAATAATATTGTTTTTATTTTACAATTAAAATTTTAATAAACATTTATATTTAATAATTTTACCTTTTTTAACTATTAATTTATTGTTAATCATAAAATTTTAAAAAATTTTTCTATAATTAATTCTTAAAATAATTATTATTTAAATATATAATGAATCCTAGAAACTAATATATTTTCTTATATTAAACTCAAAACGTAATTTGGTTTGGATGTAAAAAACATTAAATTATTATTTTATTAAACTTGAAGTAAAAACAATATAAATATTAACATATTTTATATTATTAATTCATAATTTATTACTTTTGGTATATAGTATATAAATTATTTCTAATTAATTCTATGTAACATAAACATAGAATTATAATTACTAAAATTTTGTATTTTTTTAAAAATAGGATGAGCGCCAACTCGTTACGAAAAAAATTTGACGCCAAATCGTCACAAAAATTTTTCAGATTAATAATGCCTAATGATTCATATAAGCCAAAGAGGTATAAAGCTTTTGTTATTTACCAGCTATACCTATAAAAAGCATTCAAAAAGTTTAGAATGTACAAGTTGGAGATGCCGAAATCGAAAGTGTACTTCATTTTTAGTAGTTGGAATCAATGAGCAAATTCTCACTCAAGGTCCTCACAGTCAAGCTTAAGCTATCAAAAAATAAGAAAGTTTAAAAAATTTAGACAAAATAACCCAAAAGGCTATATTATCAGGGAGAAGGTTGACTATATAATAGTTACTGAATTAATTTATCAGAATCATCTTATTATTGCAGAATTGTTTAATAAAAGATCTTTAGTTGATAAAATAAATAGAGAGAGAAACAGAATTTGGAATTTTATTCCTAATGCAATTTTTGATATCCTGAAGAATAGAGTCACTTACCAGAAAATACTTTTTATAGTTACGATAGTATAGTATTTGATTCTGTATGATTTTTGATTTTTTCAAGTAGCTTCAAACAAAAATATATAAATTCTTCTTCCGTCTGGCTTACGGATGTGACCTTTAATGTTGCTCTTCTAGGATTTTTTTATTAATTAAAAAAAAAACTATAAACTCCTATGAATTTAGCTTTTAGAAAAGTCAAGGTTTTATTTGCTAATAAACCAAAAATTATTATAAATAATTTAGAAAAACGCTCTGGTTAATTTATCTTACAATATTTTCGAAGGTTCTTAATCATCTATTTGCTTATTTCATTTCGGTCAAACAATTAGGAGAAGAGTTCAAGACTTTAAACTTTTTAGTTGTTATAAACTCAATAATCTATTTTATAAAGGAATTTTAATGTTTTTAAATTTAGCATTTGTTCTAACATTTCATGTTCTTGTCGTGTATAAGAAGACATTAGAAAGGATTAATAAAAATGACGTAAAATATTTGAATTATTTCATAAAATATTGTTAAAAAATGTTCTTTGGAAAATTTGAACTAGCAGGGAATATTTCTTATAAAATAATTTGTCCTCTTGAAATCTGGAACGCATACAAAAAAGTTTTCAAAAACAACCAAAGAAAAACAAATTCAGTTGAAGATTGGAATAGAAGTTTTAATTTGACAAATGAAATATCTCATCCAAGTATAGCTAGATTAATTACGAAGATGGAAGATGAGGAAGAACTAAATAGAATTAATATTCAGAGAGCTTCTAAAGGAAAAGTTGAAATTTTTGAGAAAAGATTTAAACAGAGGAGAAAAATTAAGAATTATGCTTAAGAGTACTCTTGATTTCGATCATCTAGATTTTTTTAAGCATTAGATGAAAAAAATTATTGGGTATTTCAAGATCAAGAAGAAGAATAATAAATATTTTTAAAATCTGTTTTTTTCCAAAATTGAATTAAAGTTTAATAATTAACTTTTTAAAATAGCTTTGAAAATCTTTTTAATCAATATTTTTTTTAATTTAATTTATAAAAATTCGTTTTTGTATTTTTGAATTTAATTTTTTTTTGAAATTGAAGCAATAGACTTCTAATTTAAAATTTAAAAAGGTTTGCAATTATTTAAATCGCTTTTTACCCGATTTTTAAAGAATTTATTTTCTTAAAAATTTAAAATCTTCATTAATTTATGAGAATTTTTTTAATTAAACATTTATTTAATTGTAGCCAAAATTATTTTTAGGTTTTTGATATAATTACGAATAATATTCTTTTAAAAAAATATAAAAATTCAATTAAAAGTTTCTTATATTTTTTATGATTGGAAAAAACTTAAGAGATTTTTTTTATCAATTTATTTTTAAAAAAAAATTTGTGACAAGTTGGAGCTTTTTTTAGCTGTGACACATTAGCGTCAACTCGCCCTGGTCCAGTTGACTCAAAACGAATATTAACAATTTATTCTAGGTAACATAAACATAAGGATTACATTAATATTAATAAATTTTTGTATTTTTTTTAAAAATTGACTAACTTGTTTCATTTTAAATATTCATATTTAGATTATTCCAACAACT
The DNA here is from genome assembly GCA_918559645.1 of Ceratonova shasta. Classification (NCBI taxonomy): domain Eukaryota; kingdom Metazoa; phylum Cnidaria; class Myxozoa; order Bivalvulida; family Ceratomyxidae; genus Ceratonova; species Ceratonova shasta. Next base: position 9,440 of record CAKKLC010013349.1, read on the forward strand.
TTGATAATTATGGGCACCTTTATATATAATTTTTGTTATATATATAAGGATTTTAACCAATGTATTAATGAAATTGATACATTTAAGGAGAAAATATTTGTAAAAGGTTTAATTTAATTTTTGTTGAAAATTTTTACATTAATAATTTTTTTATATTTCTCGCATGGTTTTAATTATTAGGACTTAGTATAGCAACACTTTTCATGTTACAATATATAGATATTAAATAATAAAATAAAAAAAATTAAACTTAAATGAAAATTATCTTTAATTATTTGAATGATTAAGGTATCAAATAAAAATAAATAGATTTTCCTACAATCTTGTAAACTAGTATACTTTAAGTTCATTTTTAATCTAAAAATGTAAAGTTTGTTTTTCAAAAATTAATAAACATAAATATTTTTATTTAAGTTTCTTATACATTAAAAAATTAGAATAAAATTTAAAAATAATTGAAAAATTTAAAATCAACAATAATACAAGATTATACAGAGTTATCAAATATTATATTTAAAATTTTTATTATTATATTTAAAATTATTGATTATTATATTTAAAATTATTGATTATTATATTTAAAATTATAGATAATTATATTCAAACTAGATAATTTTTTTTAATCAAAAATCGTCAAAATATAATCTAAAATATTTTTTTATTGATGACTTCTCACATGATGATGAACCGAAGGATACAATGTAAAAAATTTTAAAACTTTAACAAAAACCGTGGAAACCACTTATAATTGATACTATCAAAAGCATAAGGAGATTCTATAACAAGGGAAGTAAACTAAAGAAAGTTCGCACGAAAAAAATATTTTTATACCTTCGGTTTATTTATTAATCATTAAAATCTTTGATGGAAAAATAGATGAGGATATTATGGGGCCTAAAAAAGTGAAGGAAAGTAAAGGAGTACTCAGAGACAAAATCAAAACTATTTCAACTGTTGTTAAGAAACCCCTTTTACAATCTAAGTGACTTGTAAGAGGAATTAAGAAGAAATGGAATAAACATTAATAAAAGTTCTATTTCATGAAGGTTTAAAGTTATAGAATACACGAAAAAGCGGTTTCTAAAAATATCTGAAAACAGAAACTATCTTAAAAATTTTGAAACGAGGCAATTATATGCAAGGGATTTGGAGTTTTTGAATGATGATAATCTAATATTTCTGAATAAGACAAGTGTAAACTTGAACACTACTAGGAAATATGAGTATTCGCCAAAAATACCAAAGCTGTAAACGTTGTAAAAAATGCCCGCAGGATGAATGTAAGTTGTATGGTTGCAATCAAATAATCCAGATTTATTAGATTTTAAAAATAAAGAAAGGGTCATTAATGTGGAAGGTTTTATTTTATTTATGAACAATAAATGTTTGCCCTAGTTTTCGAATAATAATGATATTTTGATTATGGATAATTGTAGTTTTTAACATAATTGAGAGGTGCTCAAGCTCCTTAATGAAAACTAGATTAATCATCTATTTTTACTACCTTATTTCCTACAATTAAATCCCATAGAAGAATATTTCAGCTAGTTTAAATCAAAAATTTCATCGTTTCAAACATTGACCTATAACTATGATGAATTTAAGTTAAGAATCTCTACTATTTTAAATGATGATGCCGTGGATTTTTTGTTAACATGTGTAGATATGTTATTGCTGCACTTTCAAGACAGCCTTCTTTTAAATGTAAAACCTTTGTGTATTTTTTGAAATGTTTTTTCCTTAAGGATTGTGTAGATATTTTAATATATAATATCATCAAGAAATATTATTAATTTTAAAAATGTTATAAACCCTTTTTTTTTAATATTTTCATCAAATGATTTATTATTATTAAAATTTTAAAAATAATAATAAAAAATTTTAAATACAATAAAACATAATTTTAAATATAATAATCAATAATTTTAAATATAATATTTCATAACCCTGTAATAACTTTATTATTTTTAATTATAAACTTTTTTAAATAAAATCATGTTTTTTTTATGACTTATTATTATATATATTTAATATTTATAAACCACAAATATGTTAGGAAATTTTACATTTTATCTTGGTATACTGTTTTTTTAAATAATTATTTATTTCATGTAATAATGATTTATATTAGTTAGCTTTTATATAACAATATCTTCCTTTATATATTTATTTTTATATCATTTTCAATTGTAAATATGAACTATATTAAAAAAAATATTATTAGTTTCTCCTAAATATAGTTTTTCTAATTATTACTATTTTCATTTAAAATAAATTATCATAAGATGATTAAATAATACTTTGTAAATTTCAAAATACTTAATAATTTTAAATAAAAACGAAATAAATTTTGATATCTGAAATTTTTTATTATAAATATAAAAATAAAGAGACGAAATTTTTTTTATATAAATCATTTATTAATAAAATTCCATTTTTAAATAGTTGGTTGTTATTAGTTCTTATTTTATAAAATCATAAAAAATATTTTTTATCAAAAAAATAAATTAAAATATAAATATTATTCACTAGAAATTTATTATATCTAAATCTAGGTTTATTTTATGTTTTATAACTATTAATAAACGTGAAAGTAAAATATTCTGTGATTTAAGACTTATAATATTTTATCTTTTAAGATAATTAATATAATATAAATATGTATATATAATCAAATATTTGCATATTTCTTTAATTATTGAATGAAATCTTTGCTAAAGCAAAAAAAAAAGGTTACAAATAATATTAAAATGGTTAATTCTTATGGGTAAAATGAAATATAATTTATGAAATAGAAATATCATTTTCAAAAATAATTGACACAGTTATTTCAATAGAGTTTAATACATCATAGCACATATATAATTCTTATTTAGATCGACAAAATTTAGAGTTAAAATATAAAAATTTGAAAAATTTAATGATTAATATTATAATAATCCAAAGTTAATTTAATGTCTATATTTAAATGAATTATATATTATATAAAATCGAATTATTAGAAAGAAATATTATTTTAGTTTTTTTTTTAAATTAAAAATAATTTTAATTTCATAGAAAATTGTGTAATCAAGATATTTAATGTTTGTATTATTTATTTTTATTTATAAAAAGAGAAAAAATATAATTTTTTAGAAAAAAGTTTAAATATAAATAAGTAAAATATTTATTAAATACAAAACATGAAAAGTTTCTTTATTTAATTGAATTACCATTATATACCTTGTAAAATTATATAGATTACTAAATCCTATAAAAAAATACTTATTTTAAACATAACTTTGTTTGTATTGAAAATTATTAACAAAATATTTCGCTGAGGAATTATCAGGGGCTTTTCAAAATTTTAGCCAGGCATTGATTTTGGAAAATTTTTATCATACCATATGTCAAATTTGGCTTAATTTAAGCTCTTCCCAATTTACGCCTCTCATATTTATACTATTAATTATAATAAAAAATACAATAATTTGAATTAACTATCTACTTAAGATATACTTCCATTTTTATGACAAAATTGATCTCTTCATATTCATTATTACTTAACACGTCGTCCAAATAATCAACATTACTTGTGTTAAAAGACTTGTAAAAAAATATTATTTCTTTAACTTAGAATTTATAGAATTTAAGGTGACTTATCTTGTTTGAGGTTATATTCCACAACTCAGCAAGGTATTTTCAATAGATTAGGGCCTTAATTGTTTAAATAAAAAATATATGTAATTTTATACTGTTTTCCATTTTGCTGGTTTCCTATAGCCCTAATGGTAAATTCCTTCTCCCCATTCGAGCTCCAGGAGTTCAATTGATTCAGTTGCAAATATTTAAAAGCTTCATTTAAACCAACATATAATTGATGTAAAAATTTAGTTGTTTTGGGAAGAATAAATATTACATCCCAATTAAGTTTTCTAAACTTATCAATTACGCTTGTTGTTTTTTGATTGCCATTATTATGCAAGTACAATAATGATCGTTTTGTACATAAAAATCTCCTCTTTTTTAAAAAAGCATTTTTTGTCGATGTTTTTTAAAATATTTGCATTCATTAAACCTTCTTCGCTTACTTCAAAATAAAATATTACTTTGAATTTTGGAAGGGGTACTTCTTTTAGACATTTTAATATTAAAAACGTGTGGAGTAATTTCCCTGATTAGGATATACAAAGAACAACAGAAAATCAATGTTTGATACGTCTTGTGGGATAAGCTTTTAAATTGTTTTTCCGGATATAATAAATTTTTGAAGATCTAAGAATATCAATATATGCTGGTTTTTCCACCCTTTTTGAATATTACGTCAGAATTCAAACGAAAAGTTGCAAATTCTAATTTAAAATAATTTTTTTTAATCATAAGTGTTTTTCGAGAAAAGGGCAAGATTCTCTTTCCCTAAATGTGTTATTCTATGCATGGACAGACTGTTTCGCTTGCAAAAGGTGAATATCCTTTTATCACTACATTAAAAGTCAGTTCTGTTATATTTGATTTTTGATTACTTCAATCTGATCTGGCAAAGGTTTTTGCTCAATATTGATTTGTTGATTATCCTCTTAGACTTTACTAATTAAAATGAAACGTATTTTTATTCTGGATAGAAAGATTTACTGTCACTAGTTCCAAGTTTACGGTTTTAAGTTTCTTTTTGAGTTAATTAATTAACTTTTGTTGTCACACCAAGAATGTTAACATTTTTTGTCGATGCCTTGTAATTGTAAGATTCTGTTTCAATCTCATTAGATTCTGACTTAGTATTCATCGAAGACAATTTTTCCTTAACTGTGTATGATTTTCTCTTAGATTTAAACTTACTAAACTGTGATTGCTAATCGATTGAAGAATTTTTATCAATCATATATAAAAAAATTTTTAATATATTTTTATACCGTTTTGTCAGATTTAAAGCCTTTTCAATATCAAGTGTTTAGGCAAAATTTTGGGATTATGTTTACTATAGCCCCCCCCCCCC
>CAKKLC010013364.1:799-13808 GCA_918559645.1 Ceratonova shasta
AAACGGTCTCTTCAGTGTTTCGAGACTCTTGTACTAATAAAAGCCACTTGATTGAAAAATTACATTTCTTCAAAGGGATTTTGATATTTTAGCAGGGCTTGCAGAGACACCAAGTTCATCGCTTAGTTTTTGCCTTAACATTCTTAGTGAAACATTAATATCTGCTCAAATTGCTTGCAAAAGAATATTTTTGGTCTCGTCGAGGATTATTTTTATTTGGGTAATCTTTATTTGCCAGCCTTAATCCTGTCTGTTGCTTAAAAACCTTAAAACGGAGAAATCAGTGTTGACATTTAAGTCAAGTTGCGGGAAAATCTGTAGCAAACCTTTTCCAGTCTGTTATTTTTTAATTATAGCCTCGCACACAGCCTTTTCCAGTAGTGGATTTATTTCCATGGTTCGAAGTATTTATAGTTTTAATAAAAATATATTAAATCAACCGTTATATTAAATTAAAAAAACGTTAAATTAAGCTCAAGACACTGTAAGAAATTAGTGGGAGGTTGCAGCAGAATGGGCTGAAGCCAAATTATTTTTTACAAACGGAACCCATCTGCGGGTCAGTCAAAGTCGCTAATCGGGCCGTATGTTGCCGTCCCTACCTAACTAGAGATAAAGTTCAAAATATCGTTTTTTAAAACATTTGATAAAGTATTATTTGAAATAATAATCAGGATATTGTATTTTTACTTAGTATTTTTAGCTAAGACGTTTTTAGTCCATCTAAATTATATATTACCCGTGTAATTAATGTGATTTCAAAATGAATTACAGTCTGACCTCTAAATGGGGAAAACCAAACGTGGGGAAACCCCAAATTATGGGAAAAATCTGCATTTGGGGAAACAACAAATTTATTTAACAAAATTAAAAATTTGCATAGAAAAAAAACTCAGACTGGGCAATTATGGAAAGGATTAAAACAAAATTGAAAACATGTCAAGAAAACTTAACAACAAAACCAAAATACAGATATGTGAATTATTAACCAAGAAAAGTATTACACATCGCGAAATATGTGATAATTTACAAATATTTAAGGGTGCTTCGTATCGAATTAAATGTCAAATGGACTTAATTCTTTAAAAGAAGTGTGATGATAATTCTGAAGCGGACAAATGCAACCTTAATGATGCTTTTTATGATAGTTTTTGTCAATTGAGTGAAAAAATATACCCATAAGTGATCCCATTCTAAAAATTGTTGCTTTAAAGGTCACTGAAAAATCCTCAATAACAAAGTTTAAGGCCTCGAACGGTTAATTGTTTAGATTTAAGCAAAATTATGGAAAAAAATTTAAAACATTGAAGGGAAAATCAAAATCAGCAGATACAAATTCCGCTGTTTTTTTTTGAAAAAAAATATAAAATTTTATTTCTAGGTATAAATGCAACAATATTTTAAATTGCGACGAAACATCACTTTATTATAAGGCTTTATCCACCAAAAGCTTTGTTAGCCCAGTTGATAATTGTAAAGGTGTGAAAACATTATAAAGAAAGGATAATTCTGCTTTTATGTTGTAGCTTAGAAGGCGAAAAAGAAAACCCTATTTCAATTGGTAAATCAAAATCACCGAGAGCATTTAGAAATATCCATTTGCAATCGATTGGAGTGGAGTATGACCATTCATGTAATGCATAAATGACCAGATCAATATTTAGTAGGTGGTTGGAAAGATTTAATTTCCGAACGGTACATGAAAATAGGAAGATAGCCTTAATTGTTGATAATGCAACATGTCATTATATTATTGAAACACTCTCCAATATAGATATCATTTTTTTACCTAGAAATACTACATCTCTTATCCAACCATGTGATCAGGGAATTATTAAATCCTTTAAAGATAAATTTTAAAAATTTTTGACCGCAAATATGATCAATAATACGAATTCCGCTGACAATATAGAGAAAATAATTAAAAAAACAACAATGTTTTATGCATTTTGCATAGCTAAATTAGTATGGAAAGATGTCTCTTCAGAAACAATCATTAACTGCTTTATTAAAGCTTTGGATCTCTAAAGCCGCAAAAATATAAATGTAAATAATAAACCAGACATCAAAATTGAACAATATAATGCTACGAATATAATTAGCGAAGTCATCGATGATGTATTTTATGAGTTAAAGGAATCTAATTCACAATCAGACGGTGAATCTTACACCGCCCACGATGAAATAATTAAAATAGAGGATTTTATAAAATCTTATTTAAAAGTATACAAACATTTTTGAAATATAAATGCCCTGAACATTTATTGAAGTTTTATAATTTTAAAGCGGAAATTACGCAAACTTATAAAAAAAAGAATAAAAAACCGGGAATTGTTCTGGATTTACTAATAAAATAATATGTTTTTAAGCTTTTTTGTTTATACCGAAAAAAACCTGTTTTATGCTAAAAACCTCTAAATGGAGCACATTCTTGCACCATTTGCAGCTTAGAATGTATTAAGATTCGATCTCTGGTTTGTTAATAAAAAAATTTCTCATTGAAGTAGATGTATATTATTCTGAACTTCTACACCGTAGAAAAGTAAGATTATAAACTTATAAATGTGCATTTTAAGGGCTTTGGAATTTGAATTATGAAATTAACCACTAAAATAGTCTGATTTCAAAATCATCAAAAATTGGAATTTGCGTACCAATTTTGCGTTTTTACCTTAAATAATCCAAACTACAATACATTAAATAAAGAAATTTTAATGAAAGAACAAGTTTATAGTTAAGAATATTAGTTTTCTGATATTATTTTAAACTCACATTTTGTGTGTAAAATACGTATAATAAATAAGTTAGAAAAAACTAAAAACTCGTTCAGGCGTTGAATAAAACTCTAGGTGGAATTTGAAGCTAATTTTCAAGATTTTTAAATTTTTGTTGATGCCATTAAAAGTAGATCAGGAATATAAATTTGTGAAGAATTGCAGTTAATAATTATTAAAATAGTGTCTACTTAAAGGAAGTTTTTATATATCTCATAAAACTAGATTTTTATAAAGCTCTGCTGGAATTATATTTCCTCTAAATTAGTGCTTATTCATAGAAAAATATGACGTTATTTGGTTCTTTTTATGTGTGCGAAAAAACTTTATTGCCATTAAATTGTGGAAAATTCAATCAGATACGGACGAGTGATGAAATATTTTTTGCACTATTAAAAGTAACTATATCATAGTTGGAACTTAATGTATAAATATTATAAAAAATAAAAGAAAATGTTATGTATTACATACCTAGCAAGGTAGAATTATCCAATAAAATTAAAATAAATCATTATTTAAGGTAATTTGTAACATTTGTATGTAATTTATATATGTATTTGAAATATTATTACTTAAGGAATCCAAAAAAATGTATTTTTTTAAAATTCTGACCCTCATCTAGAATTTATTTAACTTTTTTGCCATTTAAAAAGTTATAAGATCAATTTCTTGAAAAATAAAAATAAATAATCATAAAAAATATTAAAACTTAAATTTTAAAGTATAGATTCATTTTTAAAGATTTCCAGCTCATTTGAATATTTTATTTTTAAATAATTATAAATATAAATTCTTATAATATTTATTTCAATTTTTAATTTAGCATCAATTTCTCTCATTTTTTGATGAGTTTATTTTTTTACACACCAATCTTGTAGGAACTTGTAAAATATTATCCAGTATATTAAAACATAAAGGTTCTAAAAAATATTTTTTAGATTAAGGTTATGAGTTATCATGAATCAAATTAGAATGATCGAAAACTGGAAGCGTTAGATGTAGTAAAATTTTAAAAGAGTTTTAAAGATCTCTTACATTTGTATAGTTTAAGCTTAAATACACATTATTGATTTTTTTAATTTATATACAACAATCATTTCATTATTAATAGAAAATTTTCAAGTGACGTCAAGAAAAATTTTAAATAAATTTTAGAAATAAAACTTTTTATGAACTAAGTAGTAATTTATTCAAATAATAACTTGATAAATTTGAATTATAAAACTATTTTCAAGTTTGATGGATCCAAGATATATAGCATGAATCAGTAAAAAGTGCATAAATACAGCAAAAAAAAAACGAGTCTGAAACGCTTAAGACCATATTTACTGACAAATGATTCAGATAATCGGATATTTAAGAAAATAATTTATTTAATAAATTTCATTATAAAATTTGATTCAGATTTTTGAAATCTAAAATGTGTCAATCCATCCCCTTTTTGACATGTACATCAATCTGTTTATAATTTTTGTTTCTTTTAAGTATTCATTGTATGTTATCTTAGCTTTCTTATGCATATTTTCTTGATCTTCTACAACAATAGCGATTTAAATTTCAAAAACATTATTTTTAATGTATGTGAAATCTCATTATTATCAAGATATTCATAACCTTTTTATCATTTTTATCACAACCAAACCACTTACTGAGTTTATGATTACTAATATTAATTTTATTAAAAAATTAACTTTTTTTATATCAATTTTTCAGTTTTTATTTATTTTTAAATTTTCAAGTCATAATTATCATCTGTGCGGTGATTTAATCATGTTACATCATTTTTATTATGCACTTAACTTAATTTGTTTCCGTTCATCAGAAATAATAAAAAAAACTGCTTAAAATTATAAGAGTTTATAAATTTAAGTACAGTATCATTTTTAATTTCAATGAATAAATTTATGATAAGTAATTTTTGATTTGTTCTTTTCAAACGTTTAATTACGTCTTTTAACATTAATTCAATCATGTAACATTTAGTGCTAAAAATCCTTCTTTAAACGAAAAATTTATATTATTTAAGACATATTATAGGGTGAAACGGTGCAATATCTGAGAATAACAAAAATTGTTCTGATATCTAATTACTTATGTAATAAAAGAGAATTCATCCATTTTTTACATTATTCTTGTATAATCCATGTAGTTTTTTGTGTTCTTAAAGTATCTCAGATTTTTGAACTTACCGTTATCCACTTGATGGTTTTTTTAAATTCCTCAACTATTACTACTTATCATTACAATTAAATGTTTTTTTACTACTTCTGACCAATATTCTTGTTGATAACGCTTTCTAATTTATATCTGTTTCGTCTGAACTTTATATACTCTGATAGCGACAAAATCACAATTTTTTTACACAAAAAATTGTATTAAACTTTTTATTCTTTTTTATGAGATGAAAGTGTGTCCAGTAGGCTTTAAATTCATGCAATATATATCTTGTTTATAAAATTACGCTATTATTCTGTTTTTGTTTCAAATTCCAAATTTTTATTTATCTTTCTAATAAAAAAAAGACTTTTTGGTACAATAAAAGAACTCTTATTGCAAAGCGAATGCTTCTAATTTGTAAGAAGCGAAAAATAATGTTTATCAAGCTTTATGGCATAAGGTTTCGGATCAGCTGTTTTTTTTATCGAGAATAGTAAAAACTATTTTTTATGATCACAAAAAATTAAAAAAAAAATTAAATATTAATTAGTTTTATTACTGCATTATTATTATTTTTAAATCATTGCTTCTTCATAAAAGAACTAAAAAATTAGTAAATTCTTGAAGGTAATAATTCTTTGATTTTTTTCAATTCATATTTTTAGACGATTCTAATAGCTTTCGAATTTTTGGGTATGTAATAGCGTATCTGGGTCCACAAACTTTTCTTTATGATACACAGTAAATTGAATCACACCCAATCGTTCACCTATATAATCATACATCATCAATTTATCACTCCTTACTGCTTTTTATTCTTTTAAGATGTTAATAATAACTGTAAGTAGTCTGTTAGCACAACGATCACGTACGATAAAGCATATCCCAATGCAGGTAAAAATGTTGTATCTGCAATTCCAAAACACCAAATTAAAGCCTGAGGGTCACTTCCTACATGCCTTTTCACTTTAAAATTAATCATAGACTCGTCAATTTGACAAAATGTTCATGAGCTACCAAGTTTTATAAAATTTTTTGTAAAAGTCTATTTATTCCCCGATTTTGACCGATAAATTTTTTTTTATTTTTAAAAAAATTTATACATTTAGAATCCATGATGATACCAAACCAATCTGAGGAAAGTATTATCCGAATGAATCAAAGAAAATTAATAGACTTTTGTTTTGAAAATCGTTTTTTGAAAAAAGAATATAATTGTCAACTTTACAATATTCCGTGTAAATTTAGAAAAATATTTACGCAATATTCACAACTTTGCTTGGAGATGTTGTACTCCTACTTGTAAAAATTATGAAAAATATTTTTCTTTGCGATATGGCTCTTTTTCAGCATTACCGCATTAATATGTGTACAATACTTCAAGTTATTCATAAGTATTCCACAAGACAAAGCGAATTTAGCATAAAAGCATCATTATATCTTGACGATGTAACAATTGAAAAAATATTAAAAATGGTCAAAGAATTGATTCCTGTTCAAAATTTTAGTGGTAATAAACTTGTGAGACCTGGTATACTTGTAGAAATTGACGAAATCGTGTTAAACTACAAATGTAAAAGTCACCGAGGTAGGTCACAAGAAAACAAAACATATGCTTAAGTTATTGCTAAAGTTATCAATAATAAAGTGACAAGAATTTTTGCTACTGTTATTGAAAATAAACAGCAGAATACGTTGGTTTCAATAATTTGTTCACAGGTAGCTACAAATTCAATTATTTGAACTGATAAACATAGGTCATACTCAAAATTGTCTTCTTTTCATTATATTTATGACACAGTGTGTCATAAATACTCCTTTATTTCTTCTGCAGGATCAAATACTCAAGCAATAGAATCAGTAAATAATTGTATCAAGTGGGAGATTAAATCAAGAAAGGGGGTATTAACTACAAAAAGAACTAATTTTTTGAAAGAATTCTGTTTTTAATTTAACAACAGAATTAATTTATATGAAGCAATCATAAGTTTAATTCAAATAAAATTGGATTTTTTTTTATTTTTTTAATTCAAGTATATTTTCTTCAGAATAACTATTAATACGTTGAATCATCAATTTTTCTACCTTTAGTCAAAATAATTTAAATAAGGTTTACAATTTTTAAAATTTAAAATTTTTGTAAGCCTGTGGATCAATAAAATAGAATTTTCAATAAAACTATAAGATGCAATTTGGTGTCTTTTAAAAAAATTTCACTTCGAATGCTTCTAAATTAAAATCTTTTCTCGCACTGTAATCATTAACAACAACACGCCTAAGTATCCAAAGCATCCTTTTCCCAACTAAATGTAAGTTTTTATTGCAATTAAGACATTTAAGAATTCGTTTAAAGATGTTTATTTTCTTGTAACCATAAAATGCGTTTTAAACCGGAAATTTCTAAAATCAATTCGTAATCTTCATCTTCCTTTAGCATAAATATTATTTTTTTAAAAATCAACTCTTGATCAAAGGTTTTTTGTCCTTTTTGTACCAACTTTTATGTTTATTTTTTAAGTTTCAAGTAATTTAAAATCCTATCTTTATTGCACTAAATATCTGATATTGTATATTTACCCAAGTTTTATTTTTTAGCAAACCTTTATGTGTATTTCTTCTTGATAAAGTAATTTTAGAATAGTAATTTTTTGCCAAGTTCTATTATATTACGCTTTCTTTTCATGTTCGTATTGTTATTATCTTGTGCATCAAAGAACCCATCTAAGGCATATTTAGTATTAAATACATTTTTTCTATGATTCGTAACCTTTTATTAATTATATGCTTATTTGTTATCATTTTGCATATTCTGCAAATTATTTATATTAACATTATCAAAATTAACCTTCTTATAGTTTTAAAGTTACCCTAATAAACGTATAGCTATTTCGTAATTTGCTTTTTTATTTGTATCTCTAAACTATATTAACTTAACATTTTTTTTTAAATAATTTCACAAAAACTGCTCTCTAATAAAGAGGGCTTTACTGTAAATATGTTGTATTATAGAAAACTTGTATGTAGGTGAATTGAGACTGATATTAGAATGTATTTTTAAAGTTTTCAAACAAATAAGAGATGTATTGGGAAGGGACACCTAAACTGTTGTACATTTTTGAAACTGAGATATTTTTATTCACGTGTAGTTTTAAGAAAGTTACAAACTATAGTATTAAAATAATATTGTATAACTACAGTCCAAACAGTTCCTTTGAAGAAAAATGACTCGATAATGTAAAAAACTGTTTATACAATTTTTTATACAGTAATGAAAATAATTAATATTAAAATGAAATAAGAATCTTTAAATTGCCCTTGAAGCTTAATTATAAATAAACTCTATAAATAAGAAAAACCCCCTGGATACAATTTTCTTTAAAATTAAATATCTTGCTATAAGTTATAAATTTCTATATTAATGGTGTTTGGCAAAAATGGTCACCAAAAGTGATTATTATGAAATGCGACGCAGGGGTTTTAAAATAAACTATTTTTTATAGCTAATATTCAATATATCTACAACAGATTTAACATAGGAGGCCAAAGGAGACAATTACCATTCTACTTGTTAGTGCATCTACTGCACGAAGAAGCCAAGATCGTTCAGATGACAGTGAAGTTTGTTGCCAGATGGGATGCTGTACGAGTCCCACGTACCGGTGCTAGGTCATTTAATGACAGGCTATTCAAGTATTGGAACAAATATCGGATGAACGAACGAACAGCTATTGCTTTATTAAATGCATCGAATCATTTAATATGCAGGAGGATTCGCATTAACGATGTTGTAAAAAACAATTTGGACTAATTTTTATTTGGAGTTTAATGTTCGTTTGGGTTCTATGTAATGCTTTAGGTTAAGCCTTTTTATCTCACAATTTTCGGTATGTGCGTAAAATTTGGTGTTTTCGGAAAAATTTGGTGTTTTTGGAAAAAATTAATGTTTTTGATTTTTTTTTGAATCTTAAAAAAATAGGTTTTTTAATAAATTTTTTTATTTTAATTTTTAATAAATTTTTTAATCATTTAATTTGTTTTCTCTTAGTGTTAATACTAACTCATTCATTCTTTCTCTTCTAGGAATCTTATATTCCCATAAAAATTGAACTAATAAATGTGATCTTTGTTCCAGACTCATTCCTTTTTTTTTATAAGAAATATTTGGACCTTGCCCACAATCCTTCGATATTCTGTGTATGTACTGATGGGTCGTTTGGGTCAACGAAATTAATAATGTGATACATAATTGAATGATCTAAATTATTATTAGAATCCCCAATCGACCTACCATAGGCTCTCCAACCATCTGTAACAACTAAAGTTCCTGGTTGAATATGCTTTTCCAAGACTAAATCTATTGTCCTAGCATTCCTATTTGGAACAGGAATCATGAAGCATTTTCTGGTGCCTCTTTCTATTCCACTAATGTACCATTGTTGGTTTAACACTCTCCCCATATTATATTTCCTTTTGAAAAAGACAGATTCATCAACCTCAACAATTCTCCTTTCCCCGTTTTCGTCAATCCCACCAATCTGTATATTTTCTGTTCTCACATCATCGAAAATAACTTCTCTTTAAAAATCATAAAGAGAACCCAATGTTTTCCTGTTTATTTAAATTCTTCAGAAATGTCTTGAATTTCTTCGTTTTTTAAATATTTCAGTAAAATAATCAGAATTTGATTAAGTTTAATATTACTCCCCGTAAAGAAGGAGTTGTTAACAACAGACAAAGATTTTCTGCAGGGAAGAATACACATCCATACAAAAGGCGATTTTTTAACTTTTTATATCACAAGAGACATCTGAGAAAAAAGCAATGAATACAAACCATGCTATTTTTGACAAGCTTAAGCCTTGCTAAGAATTCAATCGTACTCTCTGGTGAGGTACAATTCCTTCTAATAAAATCTTCACTAAAACTAAAAGACATTATATCCTCTTTGGTAAATAAAAGGACCTTTTCTACAATCTTAGTTCTTCTTAATCTAACCATGGTTTTTTAAAAATAATTATCAAAAAATAAACTTTAATATTTTAAAAATATTTTAAATATCAAAAACATCCATTTTTTCCAAAAACACCTAATTTTTCCAAAAACACCAAATTTTACGCATATACCAAATTTTCCTAACTAAGTAGTGTTGTATTATTTAAAAAGATGTTCATTGGGGTTGTATATAAGGTGTTGTATGTGTGGATTTATTTAATATTAACTATAAAAATTAAGTTTCTTTCAGACTCCTGCGTCAAATTTAATAATAATTACTTTTGGTGACTATTTTGCCCTGTATTCATGTTCTTAGATACTCCCTATTAAAAAAATAAATATAAAGAACAAGTAAAATTAAGTCATAAACTATATTCCCTTTGAAATATTAAATTTTCTGTATATAATCCTGTTCCCGAACATTCTTCATAATACAAAATGATTTTTTTAACAAATTACCATAATACTACAAATCAATAATTAAAAAAATGTTCAGGGTGTTTAATCCTTAAATAAGGTTCCAAATAAAAATTAACAATATCTACATGTTACTAATTAATCATAACCTATGAAGACATAAATTATGAAAAAATAGAGTAACTTACCAGTTAAAAGGATATTTAAAATTTTCTATTAATTCTTACCAAATGAAAACAACGTAATATGCGATAAAATGTTTTATTTTTTAGTTCAAGTCTCAAAAGTACAGGAAAATACTGTATAAATATTTCCATAAATAAATGCACTATAAAATGAAAAAACACATTAAAAGACTTATTCCTCCACAACTTCAGCCACTTTTTTATTCATTGTCTTTCTATGTAATTTCAATGAACGGAAAGCATTAAATTCACAAGTAAATTTATCCAACGGCGAGAATTCAACAGTAGGCTCAGGTCTTTTCTTAATAGAAAACATTTCTTCAAATTTCTTAGCATTTTCCATTGAACCTGGAGTAGTTTTTGCAAAAACATCAGATCTAGGGATTACCTTAATAGAAGACATGAATTTATTCAGTCTGTCCACATTTCTGGTTAAAGATTCTTTAGATTTATTTCTTCTCCTATGATCGATTGGAAGACCTAGTTTGATAGCCTGATATTTTGATATTTTAGCTGCTTTCAATTCTTGGAAACTAAAACCTCTTCCTTCGCGTTGTTTTGTGTTATATTTAAAAGTAGGACATTGAACAACAGGTCTTAAAACACCAATTCCACTGGAAGAAATTCTTTTAGCAACCTTTTCTGCTCTCTTTATTCTTCTTGTGACCTTCTTGCATGGCTGATCAAAATGAGTCTTTATTCTATCCCTCCAATGTTTTCTAAGATGATTACTTTGGATAACTCTATTATGTCTCATCTAAAAATATAATTAATGGAAATTTACATTTGTCTAGCTATAAACGTGCAATCGTTACTCGTAAATATTCGTATAAAATATTTATAGTAAGAGTCGTGTTTTTTCAATACCAAGTTAGAACCTTAAAAGTTGGTTATTTACATTTGTGTTGTTATTAATAAAATTATTTTTTATAAATTAGATGTGATGTTAACTTTCTAAATTTTGTTAAAAAAAATGTACATAGTAAAGTTTATTTTTCGGTTATATTCGTTAGAAAAATTCAATAGAGAGTTTTTAAAATGTCATGTTTTTGTTTGTTTTTCAATTATGGAAATTTTCGGGAAATTAAAGATGAAAATTAGAGTTTGAAATTAATTCTTAATAAATAAATATTAAAACATTATTTTATCTAATCTTTTACGGTATAAAACTACATTATAATGGATTAGAGGTTCGTTTAATATTATACTATTTATAAAAAGTTTAAATTAAAAAAAATTAAATTAAGAATCAAGTATGACGATAATACCTTTAATAGTTTGCATATCACCTCAAATGTAATTTCTGCTTCAAAATCTGGTTCATCAAATATGAAATAGTTAAATTATTGTATAAAAAATTAATGTTGGTTATAGAAATAAATTTGTTTATTACAAGGGAAAGTTATCGAAATTCTCCAAAAATAAGATACTTCAGTGCATAATTAATCTTGTGAATAAATTACAATAATACTTATTTGTTATATCCAACATAATTTAGTAGTTTAATACTCTATTTTTCTTCCAATATAGGCGAAAAATATATAAATTAAAATTTTTTACGTTAAATTTACTAATAAAAAAATCGCATACGGATATTTCAGCGACGAAATTTCAAAAAAACTTTAATAAAAAAATAAAGTAATACTTAAATAAAAATTTTAATTAAATTTCCATTTAAAAATCAGGTTCATGCTTTTAATAATCACGGCAATTTCTAAATATCTTTCATTTTCACAAGTGATAAGTAATTTTTACTCCTTATAAAAATTTGTTCTTAATTCCGGATAGTTACCATTCATATACTGGGCAAACTTAAGCCTTAAAATCTCTACTTACTCTTGCAAACAAACAATGAACCTTCCGATATTGGAATTTGGCAGCTGCATGTGTAAGTTTATCCCTCTATGCCAAGCTTCAATGCTATTTGTTGTTCGAGGAATCCTATTTAAGCATCTTGAATAGGCAGACCAGAAATTGATATCAAAACGATAAGCTTCTCCAATTCACCTAAATAAGTATCTCCAAAATATAATAAAAATTCTTCAACAAAACTTTCCAGGCTGTTAGAAGAAATATATCTTAAAATGTATGCATACGATTCATGAACACGAATTGGATTGATATATGGTAAATTTATGAACATTTTAAAAGTTTCATTTATAAGTGGATTTTCTTTATATTCTGACGTTAATCCCAACATTTGTATTTTTCTATATAGAGACTGAGCATAATGAAATGTGCAGCCAAAAACTGAACAGTTATCTCTAAAGACAGACAATGCATTTTTAGAGCGACTTCAAAATCTAAAATGACAATTTTGGGATCGAATAAAGTATTATCTTTCAAATAATACATACTTTTCTTATAATTCTTCTCACTTTTATCGGACATAAATACAAATACTAGTGGATGGAATTTTCCAAAAATATATCCTTGTATAGTTAATAGTTGGTAGAAAGATTGCAGTGAAGTTTTAAATGTGCC
>CAKKLC010013380.1:0-29495 GCA_918559645.1 Ceratonova shasta
TTCATTATTTCTACCATTCAAATTCTTAGTAATCATCAAAAACATATATTTGTCTAAAATTTTATTTTCCTATTAACAGTATTTGTAATATTCATACATTATTCATACATTCAAATTCTTAATACTCATCAAAACATTTGTATCTCTAAAATGTTATTATCCTTTAAACAATATTTTTAATATTAATTCATACATTCAAATTCTTAGAAATTATTAAACTCATATATCTCTAAAATGTTAAATGCTAATAAATAATTTTGATTGCATGCTTGTTAAAAGAAGTTTTAAAAATAAATAAAAATCCAAATCATTATATGGTAATTTAATTAACCAAAGAAAATTTAGTTTGAAAATAAATGAATGACTTTACCTATATAAGAGACAATTTGATTTTATTTCTACTATTAGGTTCAACGCAAATATATTTTAAACAATTGCTAGTATTAAGGACAACATAAATTTGTATAATATTATAAATGATGTTATAAAATTAAAATTAAAAAAAAATTTATCTTATAATGGTTTTAGTTTATGTGTCATCTACTGATTTCCAATCTTGCAGTGTTTAAAAATATACCTTTTTATTGAACAAAGCTGAAAAAAAATATTATTTTCGTGATGTAATATATCAACTGTACGTTGACTGAAACACCCTATCAAAATATATTAATAAAATACAGTATAAATTTAAAATTACATAATAATTACAAGTACATGTTAAGTAAAGCTAATAAAGATAACTAAAAGTAAAATATTTTAAATTGTGAAGGTTTATTTTTTTACTGAAATAGAACCTTTGAAGCATTGAAGTAAGACATTATTTCTTAGTAATGAGTTGTTACAATTTTTCATAATATTAATGTTACTATTTACTCTTGATGATATTTTAGCACAGATCTATAGCAAATTGATTCAAAAACAATAAAAAATAGTGTAGAAATTGTATATAGAAAAATCCCCATTTTATCGATTATGTATATCGTGAGTACTTTTAGTCCAATTAATCGATCTAACACATATTTCGGTACTTATAAATATTATCTAGATAACAAAAAATAATAACACAAATTTAAAATCATATTTAATTCAAATTTTATGGATATTTAAAAAGAATGATATTCAATAATTATTTTATTGTTTTGTTTGCAAAATAATTGATATTTTTATTTTTCCTTATAACTCCATATAATAAAATGTACCAAATGTTCTTATGATGTTTAATTCAAATTACGAAAATTAAGAAATTATATGAATTAAAATGAATATTTACTTGTGATTTATAAAGTTCAAAAATTAGATTTATTTATTTCATTTATATTTATGTATCTAATAATTATTTACTATAAGCTACAACGAATTTTTAAAATGTTACAAATTAAAGTGTTTCAACAACTTGACTTAGTGGTATAATGGGCTATTTTTAGAAACTACTCATTTTGATTACATGATTTTGAATCTCTTCTCTCTTAACCAAATTTTAGATAGACTCAAATAGTTTATTAAATTTATTCTGAAATTATAATTATAGTAATCAACTTCATAAACTCTTCATCAAGAATATAATTACAATAGAAATCTTTGAAAATTATTTTTTTTTGTTAATGAATAATATCCACCTTATAGTAAAAAATTTATTTTCTTATCTATAAAATAATTTTAATTAAAATATTACGGTTACCCATAGATGTTTAAAAAAAGTTTAATTCTAATATAAAAAAATTATTAATTTAATTTGATTTGTATAAAATGAATATTATTGTTATCAACTAATTAATATTTCTTCATCAATAATCTTTAATTTCCTATATTGAATGTAAGTATAAAAAAATTATTAATTTCATTTGAATTATATAAAATGAGTATTTTTGATATCAACTAATAATTATTTCTTCATCAATAATTTTCAATTTCCTATATTGAAAATAATTATAAAATAATTATTAATTTCATTTGAATTATATAAAATGAATATTTTTGATATCAACTAATTAATATTTCTTCATCAATAATCTTTAATTTCATATATTGAATATAACTATAAAATAATTATTAATTTCATTAGAATTATATAAAATGAATATTTTTGATATCAACTAATAATTATTTCTTCATGAATAATATTCAAAATAATTTTTAATTTTCCGATATTGAACATAACTATAAAAAAATTCGTTATTTCATTATATAATATTCTAGCATAATTTCGTATTAAAAAAAAAAGATTTTATCCGATGAAGATTGAAATAATGAAGAATGATATTTGTTATTAAATTTTTATTTTTGATAATTTTATTGAAGAAATCTTTTTAAATTCAGATTTAATTTTAAATTTATATATTTTATGACTTATAATTATTTCAGGAATATATTATAGGTTCCATGTTATTAATTTAATATTTAACAAACAAATTTTCTTAATGAAAACCATAATAAATGTTAATTATTCTAAATAAACATAAATTAGAAAATAAATAAATTTTTTATTTGAAACAAATTATATGAAAATTATTCATTCTTTTATATGTATATATCAACTAAAATAATAAAATATACTTTATATCATTTTAAAATACAGTAAGGTAATTAATTAAAAAAATATTTATATAGCTGCAAAAACTACTATAATAATTGCAGCATAATTATTAATTTCACGTTAGATTATTTTATTCAAAATATACATTACATCATTTTAAAATACAGTAAGGTAATTAATTAAAAAAATATTTATATAGCTGCAAAAACTACTATAATAATTGCAGCATAATTATTAATTCCACGTTAGATTATTTTATTCAAAATATTCTTTTATTTGTTTATGATTGATTTTCATTAAATTGAAAAAATTTATTTATTTTTACATTTCTATAATTTTATTATTTAGAGAAATTAAAAAATAAATCATATTCTATTTTGGATTAGTTAAAGAGCTTGAGGAATAGGTTTATAGTAATAAGAAAACTTAATTTAACATCTCATTATTAGACTTCTATATATTTATAGGCCAAATATTCCAGTTTTAGACAAATACTATCAATGATTCCATTTTTAATCAAGTAAATATAGATATTTTCAAGTGAATCACATAAATAAATTAAATATTTAGGGATACACTAACCCAAAATAATTTCTAGTAGAAATTTTTCAATATCATTTAAATATTCACTTTTCTCTATAATAATCATATTATTTAGTAAATGAATTCATTTACATTGGTCATTAATTTTATCTTTTTTTTAATTTACATATTTAATTGTTTTGCACTAAGAAGTCTCTTATGTACAAGTCTTATTATAATATCAAATTTTTATTGGATATAATTATTATTATATATTTTTTTCTAAATTTTTGAAAGAAAACAAAAAATTTTGCCAATTTAAATATTATATGATTTTTATTATAAAAGTTGAAAAAATATTTGACTACTAGTGACCATAGAATAATTCATACTATTTACAAAAATTGTCAAAATTTGTAAAGTAATCAATTAGAAAAAAATTATCTTATTTTAAATAATTCAACCGTAATAAAAACGTTAATTTTTAAATTTGTACAAACATAATGCTAAAAATACTAGTTAATAAATTGACTATGATAATATGAAATTAGAACTTGCTCGTAAGAATAATTATAAAACTAAAATAATCATACGAAAAATTTAAGTGAAATTAATAATTATTCCTAGAAATACCATTTCCATAATGTTGTAAAAGTTTTTATGACTTACTAAATACAATGTTGATAATAAAAAAATAGAAGAATTTTAAATTGATTTTAATGAAAATAAACAAAAAGCTTTTATTTGCGAGAACGAAAACTATATTGTGATGCCGAAATCTTAACAATGTATTGATATTGAATCAAAAAAAGTATCAGAAGCACAAAAAGAAGATTATATTATTGGTATGTAAGAAAAAATACACTACATGAATAAGCTAGATAAGTTTTTTTTGTTTCAAAAATTTGGAGTGTCTTCGTTTAATTTATGAAATTATTGATAAAATGGCATCGAAAAAAAATTAATCGGCGATAAAAACAAAATAAAAGATTTTTTGATCCAAAAAAAAGAATAAAAAGTTTTTATTTTGTTGTTTTTTTTTCTTAATGAAAGTGTTTTTATATTTTGATGTTTTTTTTCGTTAAAAAATTATCTGTATTTAAATGTCATGACTTTTTATATATATCTTCAGTTTTTTTCTTGTAGTAGAATTAAAACCCGAGGCAAGAGTTTCCCAAAAAAATAAAACTAAATAATTAATAATTGATAGAATTTTATTGGAGATGACCTGAAAGGTCCATCTAAAACTACTACGTCTCTAACGACCAGGTAGGATTTATATTTATAAGGATAAAGATAGATATCTTTCGACTGATTTGAAACGAGAATCATTTTGCAGCAACTTTTTACCACACAGTGTATCGTGTAAAGTAAGAGGAACATCTTCGTTGGTATTCTTGATATATTCATCCTGTTGATAACGTAATTTTTTTGTATGATCTCAAAAACAGCTAAATGACGTCAGATTTAAAAGACTTGTTGTTCCAAAGAGGACATTAACAGTGAAAAATTTATGGAAATTTTTGTTGGTTTCTTTGCATTTCTCATTATGAATTTTTCCTTTTGCCAGTATTGAAGCATAATTGTCTTCATTATAAATACATGTATGTAAAAAAATCTTTTCTGTTGTTGGTTCGCTCAGATTTGTGACTCTAAAGGCTTTACATCCTTATTGTTTACATCCTTTCTTTTTTATGCGTATTTACGTTGTCCATTATGTAAATAAAGCCATTTAAATAAATTATAGTACCTCCTCTTTGTGTTGTAAAATATTCCATGGTTTTTAAATTTTTATTTTTGCGTTAAAATTCTGGTTTTTTCAAAAAGAATAATTTCAGCGAAATTCCGGCATAGCGAACATAAATGATTAAGAGCAAAACAAAAACTTTAATCTTGGAATGGTAAGAATACAATGCTTGTTTAGATCTGATAAATTCCTCAGTTTCCTCGAAAATCTTCAGGCTGATTTTTTACATTTTTTTGGAACGGGCAATTTTATGAATTTTTTCTGATAAGTCTTCAGTAATGAAGAAGATAGATTGCCTTTCCGTCTCAAAAAATCAACTTTAATATAATCATCGTCTCTATTCAGCAGCCTTTGATTTACTTTATTTCCCATTATAGTTAAACAAAATTACAATGGACAAAGCTTATCCCAAGAAGAAATTTATGATGAGGGTTTTAATCTCTATCAAGTTTATGATGAATACTCCATACTGCTCTTTGAACGTATCCCTGTTTTTATTAAAGTCCGTTTTCTAAGAAATAATTAAAAAGTCTAATTTTTAAACAATTCCTTCAAAAGTATAGCACGATTGAGCATGCAAAGCTTCTCGCATTAATTATAGACTGTCAGACTAGATATAACTCAATGCTGCAAATTATTAAGAAGTTTTTTTTATTGCTTAAAGTAGTTACGGTAACTATTGCTGACGTTTTAGTCTACATAAATTTATGGTAATGTGAGTTTAAGTTAGTCTTATCTCAAGTTTGCTCTTAGACCAATTAAATTATCTGTTATGGCACTTGGTTGCAAAGACGGTACACTTTATTTAGCACATGTTATTTTGAGAATCATTTTCTATAAACTAAAAACACACCAGTAACACTTACTACCACGGTTAACTTTTGTCTTAAGAGAAGAATGAAAGTTCGTTGTAATAATATACTAATCAGTCTACTAAATTATCTTCATGATACAGATTGTATCAAAAACAATATTATCTGTTTACAGTGCTTAATAAAAATTAATTTTATAATGTGGAGAAATGGCTTTTACTAAACAAAATTGATAAATATAAAAAAACCTTTTTACTGAAGGTCATGATACAAAGATTGCAAATCCACAATTTCTCAAGGATAAGTTTAAATCTTAAATTTAATTACTGACTGCTTTATTCAGCAAAAAAAGAATATACATTGAAGCGAACGTTGTTAAAAACTTCTATGTTTCGCACCAACAGGTTTACAAACTCAAAATCTTGATTTTTTATACAAAACCCTTCGATTATACCATTACAGTCTTTAGAGGTTGAAAGAAAATTTTTTGTAGCTAGTATGTTTTTTTCAAAACTAAGAAATTGATTATATGATAAGTCTGTTATTTATCTATGTTTCCTGTATGTTTACTATATTATGAAGACAAATAAACTTATAAACAGTAAAATCTCTAATTTTTGAACACATTAATATCTGAACACAGTAAAAAATGAACAAAAATATTAGAATACAGGTACAAAAATAAGTTTTTGCTGGTGTTTTAAGCTTTAATTTCTGAACATCGTAATTTTGAACATGAAAATTTATAATCTATTATATTATCATTCTTATTAAGATATTCTTTAAATAATTAAAAAATTGCATTACTTTTAAAATGAACAACCCAAATAAAAAGAAATATAGGAAGCTAACAGATAATGATTAAAAGGAAATTATAATACTGAAAAATAGCAACAGTACTATTACACAAAGAAAGTTTGCTCAAATTTACAATTTAAGCCTCAAACTGTTAACAAACTAATCGCCGAATCTGAAATATATTTGACAGATTTCAAAGAAAGATCAACTAATTTAAGAATAACAAAATAAATCGATTCTATTTTCCATGAATGGTTTTATTTAAAAAGAAGTTTGCAATTTCCGATTTCTGAAAGAGATCTGAAGAATGCGGCACTCAAAATTGTTGAAAATTTAAATGTTGTTAGTTTTAAAACTTCTGATGGTTGACTTACTTGTTAGTAAAGAAGATATGAAATATCAAACAAAACTTTTATTGGTGAAGCTGGATTCGTAGATTTAAATTTGATTAAAGCATTTTTTACTTCAAATAGAATTCTAATAAATTCGTACAATACAGATGAAATATATAACCCTAAGAAAACAAGTCTCTTCATTCAGAATAAATACAAGAAATCATTAGTTTATATAAAAAAAGATAGATAAAGTGGAAACTTTTTAAAAGATAGAGTTACTTTATTAATGTGATGCTATGCTGCAGGGGAATGATAAACTTTAATAATATTAGGTAAATTCAAAAACCCAAGAAGCTTTAAAAATATAAAAAAAAATGTTAATATCACTTATAGACACAACAATAAAGCTTGGATGACAAGATTATTATTTGAAAATTGGCTCTCTAAATTTAATAAAAAAATGAAAATAAAATCTATAAAAATATTATTTATATTGGATAATACACCTGTACATTATACTTTTAAATCATTTTCGAACATTAAATTATTATTTTTACCGAAAAATACCATAATCCATACTCAACCATTATATATGGGTGTCATTAGAGTATTTAAAGATTGATACAAACATTTTATTTCTAAAAAGCTTTTGTTTTGGCAAAAAAATTAAGATGAAAATTTTCTAAATCTTCAAAACAAATAAATCTTTTAGACTGTATTTTAGTATGCGTTCAAGCATATAAAAAATTATCTACATCATGTATTATTAATTTTTTAAAAAAATCAGGAGTAATTGAAGGAAAAAAGATGATTTGTAAGATAAAAACAAAATCCTAATTTTAAATATAAGCTTTTAAAGAAAATATTCCAGAATTCCCTGCGTATGAAAATTTTGTTTTATCTAACGATGATAATGTTACGATTAAAAAAGCTATAGAAATACACAAAGAAGATATCTAATGAAAAACACGAGAATTCTAATATATGTGAAGAATCCATAGATAGAGTTAAAAAGCTCAATTGTAGATATTAAAAATTTAGATGCCATGAAATATGTAGAATTGATTGAAAAGTGAATAATAAATAAATTGCACAAAAAATTACCATTTTAATTAGAATTAAAAACAGCAATAATAGAGGACCGATTCAAAAAAACCTAAAGATTACTGATTTTTGAAAAAAAAAATTATTTTTAAAAATTTAAAATTTTAGTCCTTTTAGGTTCACAATTTAAATATTTTACTGTAATTTTATTTCAAAAATTTTTTATGGTTTTCAAAAAAAACGGTAAATTCAAAATTTTGATTGTTGGTACTTGTAAGTTATATGAATAAACATCTAAACTTTTCTAATATGTAATTAAATCTTCATTTATCAAAAATCAATGACAGAGATGGGATTCGAACCCACGCCACCGAAGTGACTAGTGCCTAAAACTAGCGCCTTAGACCGCTCGGCCACTCTGTCCTTGTATTTGTTACATCATATATAATAAATTATTTTTCAAATCAGCATTCAAAAAATAAAAAGAATGTCTTTTTATATGTAAAAAAATAAATTTTAAATCTGAAAATTAATATTTTGGATAAATAAGTTAATTTTGACTAAAATTTATATTAAATTAATATCAATGTGCATTCATATTCGATTAAAAATACTTTTAATCTAAATAAGACTATAATTGATTTATGAAAATAATTGAAATTTTTAAAATAAAAAATAATTTTTTGATTTTCAACTAAAATATCTAAGGTTTCGTTAATTTATTTTTGAAAAATTATATATTTAAATATTATTTTGTTGAATAAAATAACTTAAACATATAGTTTCATTACATAAATAAGGTTAATTACAATATATCTGCTTTATATAGTTTAATCAAAAGCATATATTTTAATGATGTATATAATTGACATAAATTTGGTCTTAGTTTTAATATTTTACTTCCTTATTATAAAGATTAGTATTCACAAGTTTATATATTATTTATAATTTTATTATGATAAATAACCTTATTTTCTAATAATAAATTTGACATTTGTTAAAAAAAATTTATATTTACACGATCTATTTTTTTGATGCCAATTTTTTAACGATTTATCGAAATGAAATTTTGTGGACTAGATGTAAAAATTATTTTATATTTATTATTTATAAATAACGTTTTTCTCATTAGTGATAGCTGCTATTACAATGTAAATTAACATATGAAGGATATTTATTAATAGATTCGTTATTTCTTTTCATATATAAATTTAAATGCATATATCTTATTGAAGTTATATTTTAGGAAATGTCTACAAATCAATTTTTTGAGTATTATTAACCTTAACATAATATTTAATTACTTTTAAATTTTTTGTTGCAAAATTTTATTATCGAAGAGACTGGTGAAAATATTTAAATAATTTTATATTACCCTCATAATTTGACATTAAAAGTTAAATTATATTTTATTTAATCATTGACATATTTATATAAACAAAATTCATAGAATTTATAAATTTTTATTAGAAAAATAAAATCCATTAAAGTTAAAAATTTTACCATAAACTTAATTTTAAAATTTTTTTTAAGAAACTGAATCGGACTAATTAGATCTGTTAATAAATAATGACCTATGATCAATACGTATGGAATATTTATTAAGAAAGTTACAAAAAAATATTACTATTAATAATTAGGTTTGATGGAGTGTAGAAAAATTAGATTCAATATATAAATTAGTTGAATGAATTGTATATTTTTTTTTGTCATTTTGAATTTATTTTTATGAATATAGTTATTTTTTAATTGACAACTTTAAATAATTACAATAAAATAAAAATTTTTGAATACGATATATTCATAATTAACGATTCTTCATACAAAATTTAATGACCTTTAATTAATAAAAAAAGTTAATATTACATAAGGTATGATGTTTTACAAATTAATGATTATATGAATCTCTTTTCTCTCATGTTAGAGTAATAATATCTTTTATATATGAAAAAATAAAAATAAAATAGTCAGTATGTAAAATTTATCAAGTTTTTAATAATTCATAAATTTCGTCAATATAATATATTATTTTATCTTTCAATAATATATAATTAGAATAATATTATATATTTTATTATTTAAGTATCTTTTGGTTTAATTTACAAACCTTTTCTTAAGTTTAAAAAAATATTTTAATTATTTAGGAACTTTAAGGTATTTTTAAACAAAATTACACAAAAACTATTGTTTTAATTACTAAAAGTTTTAATTTAATGGTTTAAGTATAAATTTTATATGTTCATATAGTTTTTACGGTGATTTTGAATTTACATGACAGTTTTGAATGTTTTTTTAAAAGATAAAAGAATTAAAATATAATAAATCGTTATTTTTTTAAAAGGCAAAATAGTGTATAAATTTATTTTTTTTTCTCTGTGATGTACTACCATATGAATTATGTTTTATATTTAAAATGTTTCTCAACATTGATGCTTATTTTTGAATGAACAAAGTTTTTATTATTTGATCAGATCTTCTCTATATTATAAATATAAACATCTGAATCTTCAAGGTTGACAAAATTCAGAAACTCCTTTGTATTCTCAATAATCTAATAATCTGAACTATTGTTTGAATACTACGATTAGCAACAAGTACAATAAATACATTTTTACATCTACTCTTTATACCACCTACAAACCATTACCCATTAATTAGACGCCTCCAGTTGTATTTCCTTTTTAAAATCTTACTTTCGTCTATTTAATAATTTTTCTACTACTATTAGGTTTAACCATCTAATTTCTCACTATTTTTGGCAATATGATCACAAACTACAACCTTTAATTGACCTGCTTATAATAATCCTTTGACAAGTAAGCTCATGTTCGATATCTTGAAATGAATCTCCTTTCAGAAATTTCTAAATAATATTAAATATCAATCCAAAATTAAAAAGCTTGTAAAAAAAACTATCTTTTCTTAAACAAATAGACACCCTACAAGGTTTCTTGTAATTCTAAATAATGGTCATTATTAATACCATTTTTTGTATTTTTGGATTACAAATCTCATATTTCATTAAATTTCTACTTATACCACACCTAGCTAAAAATACGTTTTGGAGCTCTTTCTTATCAAAAAATGACGATATAAACTTAGATGTAAATTGTAATATAGGATTTTCTCATTAATATAGTAAAAAATTTGTTCGGCTACTATCTGATTTTTATAACTTCTGCCAATAAAGCAGGACTTTTAATTTTTAAAGACTGATGGAAATTAAAAACTAACATCCACGACGACATGAACCGTTTTATTTTATAATATCACTATGAGCACATCAGTTTTAAATTAACTTTTAATAATTTTTATATATTTAAATAAAATAAGTTTTATAAAGAGAAAAATAGATTTATTATTGTTCCTAAAATTTTTTAAAAATTTATTTTATTAATCCAAAATGTAACATGTTAATTTAAAATCTATAATTTTTTATTATATTGAATATTTAAAATTATTTCAGATCAAGATATGATTTAATCTTAATGATCATAAAAAGTTATGATTTTATCATAATTTCACTAGTAAATTTTTTAGTAAAAAAATAATGTCCATCATTATCTAAATATAGTACTAAAATAATATATAATTTTTCATAAAAATTTATTAAAAGTTAATATTTGTCGAAAATGTTATTTTAAAATAATGATTGTGAACTTATTACATTTAAAAACAACTTGAAAAGTTTTATGGTGAGTTATTGCATAAAACAATTTTTTTAGATTTCAAGTAATTATCATTATTAGTTATTAATCTAGGTATTTTTCATCTAGCTATAAAGTAAATATCTCACATTGTTTTGAAACAAAAATTATGTGTAATTAGAATTATCAATTTCATTTTAATCTTTTTTTTTACATTTAAAAAATAAAGTCTAAATTTTAAGGTTGAAATAAAATAGTTATTTCACAATTCTATAAAAATTTATTACTTATGAAAATGCAGTAATTAGCTAAAATACAAAATTGATTAGTTTCTTTTTTTAAATTCTATACTTTATTATATAAAAAATATTCTTAGTAATTTTAATATTTTTAAAATTTTAAAAAATTAATTGTCATTTAAAATTAATGTATAAATATTATCTGATATATAATAAACTTTTGGCTTTAGTTTGAAAATTCAGGAATGAAAAACTAATTTAAGTATAATCCTTTGTATTGGCTTTCTAAATTATTAAGATAATTGTTCACGCTGATATACAAACTATTTTAAACACCTTCCATCATTTATGTATGTGAGTTATTCATTTTATTTTAAAAAATATACCAGTAGTTTATATTAAATTTTTATACAACCATTTTATTAAAGATTTCAATATGGATAATTTTATCTGTTTTAAGAGCTACTATCTTATGTTTTTTTTAATTTATATATTCAGAAAAACTAATAAAAAAATATTTAATTTTATTAAGATTCCAAAAACCGCTTTGGACCTTGTTGGAGGCTTGAAATTCTAAATTTATTTTATAGATAATTTTGTTAATATAAAAGTTCATAAGAGTATTTTAAACTTAGCTTTCAATTAATCAAGCTATATATATTTAAATATATGATTATTTATTTTCTTTGTCATAATTACTCTTTGTATCTTATATGATTGATAATAAAATATTTCTTTTTGTTCGAATTTTCATTCAATCTTAAACAAACCTATTGTTGATAAATTAAAAATATAAACAATAAACTAATATTTATAAAATATAATTTTTGAACTTAATTATATCAAAATAAGCTGAATAATTTTGTGTATAAACTATTAATCAAAATTCAATAATCCTTAAATATTTCAATCGATTTTTTTTAGTGGTTTTGATTAATATAAAAAGAAATCAACAAAAATTTAATTATTAATATATATTGATTAAAAATTGATTAAGAAACATTATAATTTTCATAAAACGGTACATGTAAATTGTAAAATGATTAAGGTTTTAGTTAAATTTAATATAAATGTGGTTTCAATAGAAAAAACAATTAAAGAAATATAAAATTAATATTATTGATTTTTAAATGTTGAATTCAAATTTATAATAAAAAAATGTATTATTTTATTAGTAGAAAACAATATTTGAATCATGTTTAAAAAACTGCACAAAAAATGATCATGTAAAAAAAATTATAAATAATCTTTTATAATAAACAGAGATTCTCAAAAACGTCTCCTCTTGTGTTTTCGCGCTATAAAAATTCAGAAAGAAATAATTTAAAATCACTCTTTCTAATGCCTTTCATACGTTTTATTCTAAACTTCATTTTGTTCCACCATGATTCGATATATTTAGTATGAACGCTATTTTCAGGATTTACAAAATGAAGATAGTGGTTTACAGTGTAATGCTTAAAATTCCTGCAGACTTAAGAATAAGCTCGCCACTTATCAGAAATTATAGTAGTCTCAGGTAAACAAACCATGATAATAATTGGAAGTAGTGTCGCTGCATCCTGAGTATTCACAATTGTCATGAAGCCTTTAGTTAGAATAAAACTAGTGTCCACTATTCCAAAAATCCAAACATGTTTATTTGACGATCTTTCTAGGTGATTTTTAGGTTTGTTTGAAATAAACTTTCATCTAATTGACACACTACGCCTTCACCAAAAAGCCTTATAGGATTTGCCAAAAAATATTTTTAAATTATTCTCTTATTTTTTGGTGTATCTCTATTAGGGTTGGTCTACTGACAGATAAATATTTTTGAGTTTGATTGATTGGATTTTTCTATATAATATCTGTAAATAACTTCTAAAAAAGTTTTCAAATCAAGTTTTGAAGAGTTTAAAAAACTCCCTCTTCGAATTGAAACTCTTTTTCTGTATTGAAAAACAAGATGTTTTCTCACGTTTAAAAATTTACCCATCTAAATTTCGACCATCTTTTTTAAAATTCATGTCTTGATAGCAATTAAGACACTTTAATTTTGAGGAAAGTAACTGTTTTCCTCTTAAAAAAGCAAAATTACTTTCAGTACTTCCTGCTAACAAATTTCGTAATGTTTCTTCGTAATATGTATACATAAGGGTTTTTATATTTGTATATTTTTACATGATCCAATATTTTATTAATATTTACCTTTTTAATTATTTTAATAATAAAAACTCTAGTAAAAATTACATGTTTTAATTAGTTATCCAAGCAATTAAGATATTTGGAAATCAAGAATTATTTAATAATATAAAAAAATGAAATATACACCTTAAAATCTTGAATTTAAGCCGCATTTTGTATAAACAGCACCACGTAATTTAAACATAAAATTTTATTTTTTCGATTAAGTTTCCAATTATTTAAAAATAAAATTATGTTTTTTTTTGTATATGCCGCACCTTATATACGAAATTTTAGGGTAATTAAAATTTTTGGAACTTGTCATTTTTTATAACCTAAAAATAAAAAAATGAGAAATAAATAATATTTAAAATAAATCTTAATCAAACAAGTAAGAATTTCCAATTTTATTTAAACACATTATACTTCCACATCCATTCTTCCATTTAAGGTCGAGCTTTTAACTGAAGATTATTATTTTGTTTAATAATATTTTAAATTTTTGATCAAAAACTATCAATTGAGTGCGTATTAACATCTTTATTATGGTCAACAAAATATTATTTGTGATTTATTTTTTGATGAGTAAAGGAGTTATTTTTTTAAAACATAATAAGTACGGCAATGATCAGAATGAATTATTGTTACTGTGCGACAATCTCTCTGAAAAATGGGAATTAATTTATTTGCAGAGCAATTGTGTACAATTTATATGTAAACCTTGGAGAGAGTATAACTGGTATTTGTTATGTCAAAACCCCAAATTTCATTGTCGCAGGCCTTACCTATATGATATTTATATTTTTGTCGAAACATACTTATTTCTATTTGACAAACGATATCAGACTCTACAAGCAAAAGTAGGTGTAATGTTAAGTAATTTTTACGGAAAAGTCTTTACGTATTATAAAAACACATTAAAACTTCTCTGTCAACACCTGTGTCTGCTATATCATTAGTATCTTTAGTAATATACCCCACTTCCATAACAAAATAAACCTGTTCGAAGATCATCCTTAAAACTATCGAACACTTTTATAAGCCTCATACTCTTAAATTTTATATAAAAAATACTGGTTGTGTTCATGCTTCTGAATGCGGTCTTATCCTTGTTACGGGAATAGGTCACCTAAGTATTGTAAACTATATATTCATCACAAGCTAATTTTCTTGTGAGCACCCCACGTTTATTAATTAATGCAATTACTTATAGATCCATTGATTATTGTTTCAAGGAAGTCGATATAGAAGCATGTCATTTTAAAGCTTCAAAAATATTGTCAATATTAAAATTTCTTACCAGAAATTTCTAAATTAATTTCTCAAGAAATTAATCAAATTTTATTTTATAACAAAAGGATAGTAAATAATTTTAATTTCTTTCTTAAAGTTAAAAAATCAAAAATATTTATCTTTCAAATAATATGATTTTTTAATAGAAATTTTTCATAAGGTTCGGTAAACGAATATTGATTATACCTATTAAATTTATTTGAAAAAAATTAAATCTCATTGTATATTTACTAAGAATAATTCAATGATGGTTAATTTACATAAATTTACTATAAAATATTAAATTTTATAAATTGCTTTAAAAACGATACAATTGAATAACAAATTTTAATTTTAAATTATATCAAAATAATTACTAGATGTTTAATTAAAATAAAATTAGTTTTAAGTTTGTAACAATAACATTAATTCCTTATCAGTTCCATCACTCATCTATATTTATAATGGAATTCTTGAATCTTGCTTCCTAATAAAAATTACTAAAATTAGATAAAACTATTTTTAAATTTATAAGTTTAAGCATAATTTCTCATAATAACATTTTTATGATATAAATTATATTTAAAAATGTACATTTATTCAATAAAAAAATTTTCATTTGGGCACAACAAAAATGATTAATTCTATGAAATTTTAGAACGATGACTAACTTTGTCATAAATATTAGTTTAAAAAAGGATTTAAACTTAATCTTGATAATCTTATAATGATTCAATCAATCAAAATTTTTGATCTAAACGGTTTTTTTTAATCTTAAAAATGTTGCGATTTTATATCGAAGTTTTAGAACCAATTATTATTGGTAACATTAATGGTTGCATTGATTACATGAGAGCGAAAAGTATTCTTGCTACGTCTACACCATGCACTTGTTGTGATGTTTTGATGAATTCAGTTACTTATGCACGCAACAAAGACAGAAATGTTTTTCGGTTAATGAATAAAAATTGTTCTAATTATAAAAAATACAAAAATATTAGAATAAATTCAATTTTAAAAAAATTATAAATTCTATTTGTGAAAAGGCTTAAAATTGCTATTCAAATAGAGTTAAAATCTTAAAAATATAGATATAATAGCTAAAACTCGTTTTTATAATGAGGTACTTATAGATTTTCTTTACGACCTAAGAGAAAATGTGCGAATTATAATGCAAGAAATCCACTTTTACTTGGTGGTAACGGCTATATAGTTCAGATTGATGAGTGTATGATTAGAAATAAGCCTAAAAATCATAGAGGTCGCGCTACTGTACATGAAATTAGGGTTTTTAGCTTTACTGATACGTCTTTTACTCAAGCTAAAGTTTATGTTCAAATTGTTAAAGATAGATCAGCTTCAACATTAATACCCATTGTTAGAAAAAAAATGCCGTAGAGGAACAATAATTTACTCAGACCAGTGGAAAGCATATACTCGATTAAATAAAAATATTTTTGAGAACCATACCGTTAACCATTCGTTACATTTTGTTGACCCACCAACATATCTGTTCACACCCAAGCTATCGGAATAAAATAAAAAATGGTGTAAGAGGTGATAAAATTAAACTTTATTTTTAGAAATTGATGTGAAGGTTAAACCATTATAAAAAAGATTGGAATATGTTACTTATTTTAATTAAAAAATTTTTTTTATTATTTTTTATTTTTTTATATTTTTATCTGGTGGGAGGGGGAAATCCGATTAGGTCCGAATTTTTTCCATTTAACAATTACGATATTTTAATATAATAAATATATGAAAACAATTTTTCTCCAGGTAGATCATTCAAAAAATTATTTAATTTTAATTTTATAAAAATCGTCGGGAAATCTCAAGTTTTGAAAATACTATAAAACTAAAAAATTATATTTTTTGTTTCTTGTCGAATAAACTGATTAAATTTTTTCAATATTCAACTATTTTTCATAACAATACCTAATATTAAATTTTCAGGTGTTTTTCTTATTTATTCAGTAGATTGCTGTAATAAAAATATAAAATTGATAAAATAATTTTATTATTTACTGCTTTAAATTAATAATTTCTTCATAATTATTTGTTTTTCCACCGTGTGTTTTTTCTTATATAAAAAAAAGTTCCAATGATAATGAAAGTAACCATTCGCTTGTAGATTACAAGAGTATTGCAACAATTAATTATGCTTTAGCTGATTAAAGTAATTTTTTCTAGGAATAATACGCCACAAGAGTTACATAAACTATCTTTTACATACCTACGATGTATCAACTTTCAAATATCTGCACTAGTTTACTTTCTTTAATACTTAAAGATGTTTGTTACTGATGATATTTTTAATTCGATTGTAAATGGAAACAAATAAATGTCAAGCTTAGCCTTTTGCAAACCCACAACTAAAAAGAAGATCAATATTAAAATTTTGGACTAATTCGGTTCCAGACGAAACAAAACCTTTTATATTGATTATTTTTAAATCAACTTTTAGTAAAAACAACCGGAAATATCAATTCATTTGAGTACTAATTCTATGTTTTTTATGCATAAATTGGGTCTATTATTGCGATAAATTGTTTTTTTGATTCTGATGCAACGTTTATATTTTGTAATATTTGAAAACTCTTTCAGAGGCTGAAAAAAATGTTGAGAAATCTTTTATTGAGATAAAACCATTTTATTTAATTTGATTACCAGATTTTGGGTAATTTATACACTAGAGTAGAACATACTTATTGACGAATCAAAAATTATTTAGATTAAAAAATTAGCTGTAATGCAGTATATACAACAAAAACAATCTCGATTTTATCTATAATTGTACTTTTTCTAAGAATTGGATACTTTTTAGTCCTGGAAAATATAAATTCACAAACGAACAGTAATGTAGTTAGAATATTCTATAGATATGACAAATTAAAGTGGATTGGCTAAAAAATCTTCTAAGCAAAGCTTATATTGTGTTTATTTACATATATAAAGTTATTTAAAGTTCTAATAACGAATAATTCTAATGCTGTATTCACTTTGGGTTTCATTAAAAAAAAGCCATTTGCATAATAAATCAAAAAGAAAGTAGCTGGTGATCAAATTCTTAAAGATTATTGCCTATAATTAATGTTCTTGAAATGACACTACAAAAAATATGTTTTAATTGACAAATGTTTATACTGGTGATTTTCTAGATGTTATTATTTTATGCAAGATACTTATATTATATACAGTTTAAATAAGTGATAGGAAACTTGGTATATAAAATGATTTCATCATTTCATGAAATATTTTATTAGAAGTTTTATAAGTTATTTATCCATCAAAAAGAGTGTGAATTACAAATCCATAGTTCCATTTAAAATTTATTGAGATTTAAATTGCTGTATTATAAATTCCGTAATTTGAACCCGGCAACATATGAAGATGATACTTTGAGATTAATGACTAAAAATTTAAAGAGCTTTCCGTATTCCATATGAAAGAAAATAAGTGTATAGAGAATTTTTACAGTTTTTTCTAAAAATAAATTATAGGAAATTTCATATAGAATCTTATTATAAGTGTTTTTACTGATGTTAGTTTTTTTCAAACAAGTAGCTTGAAATCTATTATACTATACAATAATTCTGTTGTTTAACTCATTTAAAATATTAACTACATTTTAATACTTAAAACACTTATTTTATGCATTTTATGACAAATTTTTACAATATTACCTGTCATAAAAAAAATAAATTTCACATTTAAGGTTTTAATTATGAAAATGTTGTTTATTATTTAATTAAGAAATTCTTATAATTATTTAAGTGTAATTAATTTATATAATTTTGGATGTTTTGACTATACTAGATAAATAAATTATTATAAATAATTTTAAAATTTTATTCGATATATCAAAAAATACTTTATATAAAATATATATTGACAGAAATGGGATTCGAACCCACGCCATTAAAATGACTAGTGCCTAAAACTAGCGCCTTAACCACTCGGCCACTCTGCCTTATTTTATTATGAAGTACACAAGTTTGTGTTTATTCTTTATAAAAATTTTAATCACTTAATAAAAATATAATCAAACATTAAATTTAATAAATAAAATTTTATTCTTCTTTAAATTCTAATTTTTATTATTATTTTATTTATTAAATTCAACATTATTATTTAACAATAACATTGGTAAATCCCGAAAATAACCAGTCTTTTAAAAAAATAAAATTAGCCCTAAAAAGATTCATAAAAAAATATTAAAATTATAATATTGCAATAAAATAAGTAATTTTTTGATTCTTTTTATTTTTTCCAGTGCATACTCCCATAAAAACTGTAGCAAATATTCAAATTGTAATTCTAATGTAAGTCCTTTTCTTTATCTTAGAAAATATTTGGATCTCGACCATTAAGCTTCTATGTTCTGAGTATTTATTATATGATAATTAGGGTCGACAAGGTTTTTTGAATGATTCACCAATAAATTTTCTATCAGTATCATTTCCGAAAGAGCTTTGGCGTATGCTCTCCATTTATCTTAAATAATTATGCTTCATTCATAAAATTTTTGTTTTATTATGTAGATCATAGTTTCTGGATAACGATTTTTATCATTTTTATAAAATAATCTCCTAGTTTCTCTTTCAATACCACACACATACCATTGTTCATTTCTTGAAGTTCCGACATTATACTTACGTTAAAAAAAGTTGCTTTCGTCAATTTCTACTATTTTTGCCTGCTATAAGGTTCACAATCTTTAATTTTTTCACTATTTATTATCAAATACTCACTAATTGCTTCTCTTGCTTAATGGGCTAGTTTCCTTATTGTATCTGCATCACGATTTAGTTCATATGCTATATCTGTAAAACTTTCGCCTTTTAAATATTAATGAAGCACGATAAAAATTTCGTTAAAAGTTGGATGTGAAGAACTAAAGTAAGTTCTAGATCTAATTGATAAAGTAAATCTACATGGTCTTCTACATTGCCAAATATAACCATCTAAAGATTTTTTTGTCTTTACATAACGTGGAGTATCCTCACATTTATTGCACCACTATCTGTTTGGTATAAGACGAAATTTTTCCAAAAACTGATTTGCTAGGTAATCATTTTTTGAAATATTATTGATAGCTCTTTCATTAATAACTGTTCCCAATATATCTTGGACAGTAAAAAGATTTTCTTCTTGTTCAATCTGAAAATTAAAAATTCTAGGCATTTTTAGGGCTAATTTTATTTTTTTAAAAGACCGGTTGTTTTCGGGATTTACCATAACATTTACTGTATCTGTGTTATATAAACAGATTTGGATTGGATTTTAAAATTTTTATGAATATTTTTCTAAAAGTATACATGATATAAAAAAATTATTTTAGCTTGAATATTTTTTGATTATAGAATGTTTGATGAATGCTAATTCTCATAATAAGTTTGAATATTTTATGTTCTTAGAGAATCCCATACCAATATTATTTATTAGATAAATAAAATTTGTAAAAAAATGATATTTTTATAAAATTTAATGGAAAAAGCCATTAATTTAAAAATTTTCCTTATTAGAATTATCTAAGAAATAGATTTTAATTTTTTTATTATTTTTAAAACTAAATTATAACTAATTGAGTTTCTTTAATCATATAGGTAGTTTATAGTGGTTTTAATAATAATTGACTAAAACTTTGTTAAATTATAAATATTTTATAATGTAAAAAATTATAAATATAAATTTTTGATATTTTTAATCTAAAAACTTGAGTTAAGAAATACTGTATTCAATATCATTATCATTTTAATTTTGTTTACAAAATTATTTAATTTAACAAGAATGCTTATTTTTAGGTATTTTATCCATAATAATTAATCAAATTATTATCTGAAATTATTTATTTTAAACAGTGGGATCATTAAGTTTGATGTATCAATTATTTTAAAGTAAAAAAAAAGATTTAATGAAATTCGATTGAAATGATTAAAATCCATAACCAGCATTTTTTCCGTATTTTGTTTTAAATTACTAATAAAATTGAATGTTTTGGTATTTTTAATTTTCTCCTTTATTAAAGTTACAACTTAGGCAAAAGAACGCAATTTTAGTTATAAAAATACATTAATTTGAGGAAACGACTTTAAAATCACACTTTTAATATATAAATATTAATTCATATTTAAATGTCAATTTTTTATTTAAGAGATAAATTCTCTGAATAATTTATATTAGTTTCTAATGATATCAAAACAAGCTATAATAAACTTTAAATCTAGAACTAGTAATCAAAATCTTTTGAATTACTTTAAAAAAATAAATTCTATTTGCTTAACCTTGAACACTAACAATTTCTGTACTGACATTTTACAATATTATGGTATTTTTGTTTATTTTACAAAATGAATATATATATACATAGAATTTGTATCAATATACAGTTTTCAAATTTGATTATTTTTAATTAGTAAAATCTTACCTTGAAATCCTTATGATAAATAAAATATTGTATGCAATTAAGCTGCTTAGATTAGATTTTTATTTGGCAAAATTAATACTAATTATGATAATATTATTTTATTTTGATATTTAATAACACAAAATTGAAATCATTAATTACTAAAATAGGAAATTGATGACAAGGATATGGTACATTATTAAACATGCAAAATTAAATATCTTTGTTATTATACTTTTTATACAATATCAACAGGAAATTAAATATTTCCAAATTGTCAGAATTATTGTAGAAGAAAAAATTTAAACAAAAATTGAAGATTTTTAGTTTATTAATTTTACGTATGTTATTAGAAAATAACATTTTTATTGCGTAAAACCCTTATATGAAATTCTAATAAAAACAATAACTGATGAATTTAAATTTACTTTTAAATTAAATAAATAAATAATTTTTGATGACTAAATCAGATCTTGTTACATAAATTTAAAAATAGGAGTGTTTGTATTTTGATTAAATATAAGAACGAATATAATTTAATACAAAAACATCCATTTTTAAGATATATTACATCTAATAAACAATTTATTCGATTTCATATAAAAAAAATTGTATGTACCGGTCAGCGCAAACTGGGGATCAAGGCAAGTTTGCGCAAAGTAGTAATTTTACAAAAAAGGGCAAACTCGTCAAGAAAGTTTTATAAAGTATTTTTTTAGGATATCTATGTTTGAAAAATTGAAATCACAGAGAGGCTCTGAATTAATAATATTTAGAGACTTTATTTATACCAAGAACTATAGCAAGGGGAAAAGAATCAGATATAGGTTCTATAATAGAAGTTGCAATGGTGTACTTATAATTGAAAATCAAGATGTTTTAATTTTAAAAACAGAGGATATCCATAAAATTTTTGCTGAAAAAATATAAAACTTAAGCTAATTCTTCATATAAAAGTTCTGGATACAAAATTTTCAGCTAGCTCATTTGATATTGTTTCCCAAAGTTAAGCTCCTATTTCTGCTGAAAATAAGGCCCGTTTGGTTACAAGCATTAAATATATTAGAGATGATGTTACTAAGGAAAGAATTAAGCGAATTAATTTTGTTCCAAACACATTATGTGATTTACCTAAAAATCTAAAAAACCTTCAAATGGTTATATTTTTTGCAGTTTGACAGTGAATATGAAGATCCAGAAAGAATTTCAATATTTTTTACAAAGTTTAAACATGAATATATAAAAAATTTAGAAGTTTTTGAAATCTATGGTACTTTTAGATCATCACCATAAAAAATTTATTTTTTGCTTGTAATTTATTGTTTTTTTTAAATGTTTCCTTTTATTTATATTGTTATGACGGATAAAAGTGAAAAATAACATAAAAAAGCTTTTTCTAAATTAAAAAAAATTGTAACAATCAACCCTAAATTAGTTATTTTAGACTTTGAAAAAGCTTTAATTAATAGTATAAGAAAATTCTTTTATAAATGTGATTCTAAAGCGTGTCTATTTTATTTAGGACAGTCCATAAGGAAGAAAATAGGTGACTTGGGTGTAATTAAAGAATACAAATCAAACATTATATTTAAAAAAATTTATAAAAAAAATACTGTTGTTAGCTTTTCTCTCAATAGAAGTTGTGATGGACACTTTGAATTTTATAAGAATTGAAATTTAATCTCTAAAAATTGAAAATACAGAATTATTTTGAACCAACTGATTTGAAAAAAATAGAGTTTACTAGTAATTATTTAGAAAAAGATGGATTTCCTATCTAATTTTGGAATGCTCATGAAAGTATAAAAAATAATCTTCCTAGAACAAATAATGGTGTTGAAAGCTAGAATAGAAAATTTAATTTAAGAACAAGAATTCCACATCCAAACATTGCTTTTTTAGACATAATTCTTAAAGAAAAAGAGCTTGATAAATTTAATATATTAAGGTTTAGAAAAGGTTGAGAAAATGTATTTTTGATTTTATTAATAATTTTTAAAAAAAAGAAAAGCTAAACATTTTCATTAATAACTATCAATTCATTGATAAATTTGAATTTTTAATGTTCTATCAAATATTTACTACTTCACATTGGAGATTACTGATATATCAAAAAGTCTAAATTATTTATTTTATTTTTTAAAAATTCTCTATTAATTTTAAATTAGTTTAAATATTTTAAAAAATTTTTGATCAGTTTGCGGTGATCTCAAAATATCTTAAATGTAATAAACAAGTTTTTCTAGTTCATATATATAAAAATCCTATTAATAATTTGTAATATATAAATATAATAACTAATTATTCTATAAATAATATTTAGTTTAAAATAAAATTTATATAAAATCAAGCAATAATTAAAGTTTTATATTGTTATTGATTAAATGTAACCTTTATAATAATACAATTTATACTCCTACTTTATTTTACCGCCTAGATACGTTACACAAACAATCGTTGTAAATCAAAACGCACTATAAGGAAACAATTATTCTAATATAAATTCAATGAGATCGGTTCCAAATTTATTAAAAATGTAAATCAAAAGTCAATACATTTTTATATAAAATAATATCAGACTATCAAAATTTACAACAATCTATATAATAAATAAAACAACTTCATTTAACAAAACTATGTTTATGAATACCTACTATATTTTTCTTAAATCATTTATATCAAAAATAGTAATCTAGAAATCACTGTTGTCATCTTTTTTGCTATTTCTCAATTAGAGCTTAATATAATTGTCCAACAAATAAAGCCAAAGTAATTCCTTGAGAAACTTAAGTGTGACATTCTATCGCAGAATTTCTTTTAAAGAGAATATTTATTTTTTTATATGTTAGATATATGTACTAAAATGCTCTGACTCTACATTAAATACTTATTATGCTTAAAATTAAATGATTTCCTTATATGAATGAGGCTTCTGGTTAGTTTAAAGAAGAAAAAGCACATAATTTTGGTTCAAAAGTTTAAAATCAAGATCATATTCTAGATCCAAAATGTTTTAGCTGATTTTAGGAATCAATTAATTTCAGCATCAAAATTTTATATAAATTGTTATCATGTTATTTTCAAAATATTGTTTATTGTTGATATAATTTAATTATTATTAATTATATTAATAAGTCATTGGAAATTTCAGCATAGATCAAATACTTCAAAGGTGACTAATGGAAATTTGTCATATTGTTTCATCATGCCTTTTGTGTTTTTCAAAATGTAATCAACTATGACATCTACAAATATAAAAATAAATTATTAGTATTCCCTAATGCATTCTCCAAAATTAAAATTCTTTTTGATACATTTATTGTCTTGCTAATATTTTTCAACTTCTATATCATAGTGATTTTTTAACCCAATCCACAAAAATTGATTTAGCAATGCAAAATTTATTATGGGATCTGCATATGACAAATAACTAAGTTTTATTCATTTTTTAAAGAAACCTTAGATTTTCTAAAAAATGTTTATAGTGGTTATAGTTTAAAATTGCGTTTGGCATGTATACCAAGTAGTAAAGTAATTGGTTCTTTAAATTTACCAAAAAGCCCTGTTTCTTATATGTTGTACACTTGATAATACTTAAAACCACCTTTTTTAATAATTTACTTCAAAATCTTGCAATTTTTATTGGATACATTTTTGTACACAAGAGCTGACTCACCTTTAAGTTTCCAATTATTAAAATTCAATTTATTTTTAAGTTTTGCATACCATTATCAGCTTGTTTAGAATTTGATATCTTCAACAGATTAATCAATATTATAATTCTTCAAATTTCAAAAAATACAAAAACTTTTTTAGTTAATACTCATTTAAATCATTGGTATTTGTTGTTCTTTATTGTCCTCACTCTATATAATAGATAATTTTCTATGATCCAGTTTCTATGGTATTTTAATCTCATGACGTTTAAAGTTACAGCTAATTACAAAAAATTAAAAATTTGTTCTTTTTATTCATATTGGTTTAAACAGTAGATTTTACAAGTCTAATTGCTTTGTAAATGTCTACAATTTTTTCTCCAGCTCTTATAGATCTAATACTTCTAGTTTATTTTCTAGTGTGACTAATTTTCAATATTTCTTTTTTTTATCAGTATCCAAGGTTGAGACTCTTTTTGATAACATTTAAACTTAAAATTAATAAAATTAAAAATTTTAATATGTACCTATACACATATCTACTATATACTAAAAATGTACCTAATTGATTATAATTTTGTTCAGTCAGACTTAATCAATCAATATCTTATATAAACACAATATACTCACTAACAAGCCAAAACTTTCCAGTTTATTATCATAAACTAGAAAAGACTCTTTAAAAAGATACCATGAAAAGATTTTATCTAGATTGGATTTGTGCTAGACTAGTAGTTTGTTGATATATTCACATGAAATAACATTTTTTTGTCAATATAGTACAACTTTTTAAGCCATAAATCAAAAATGAGCCTAATTAAAGAAGAACGTTATAGTTTTTAGCCTTATAACATGAAATCTATTTACTTAATTTCTATAGAAGCATCATTTTTAAATGCAATATAAAATACAATTAAATTAAATTTTAACATTTCATATGACAATACTTTGAAATTCAACCAAAATAATGAAAAAAAAATAGTAAGTATAGTTTGTAACCATAGAATAAATTAAGAACTATATAAATTTGAGTCCAGATTATACATTTAAATTATACGAACTATAATATGCAAAAATTATGCCTTTTTAAAAGTTAGTTATTATTTAAGATAACAACAAAAATGAGAATCAATCCAATATAATAAAAATATAAGTTATTTTTTATTTAATTAAATATACTATGTCGACTAGCTTGATAGAGGAATAAAGAGATTCGTTAAATATGCTCCTAATATTATTTTTATCATTCTAAACCAGGTTATTGGAGCTTGAAAGAGATTTTAAATTGCCTGCTGATGTGGCTCATCAGAAACTACTTTTTTCTTATAGTAAATTTAAAATGTATATTTATTAGTAGAATCATCAAGTAGAATTCAATAGATTACAGAGTTATTTTTAACAACAAAAAAGTCATTAGAAAACAGAAAATAGCGAATATACACATAAAAATTCTAGAAGCCTAAAAAAGTATTGTTTATATATTTTTATAATTTAAAACTAAATCTATAGCATGTGCTTATTTTAAATGATTCAATGGATTGATAAAAAGTTCAACAAAACCTTGATTATGTAAAATTTTAATCTTTGCCTATTCACAAACTGATCAGAAATATTATTTTGCTACTTTTATATATAGAATTAGAAAAAATGATTTTAAACTGATTATGTTGACTAAATCAATTAAATGGTAAGAATTACATAAACCATCTTTATTGATAAGCTAATAAGCTATCCGCTTTCTTTTGAAAATTTCCTACTCTCAACCCCTAGGACTTTTTAATCAATTTATTTCCTAACAAAAATTTATCAAAGTAAACCTTCTGACTAAAT
Organism: Ceratonova shasta; assembly: GCA_918559645.1. Taxonomy (NCBI): domain Eukaryota; kingdom Metazoa; phylum Cnidaria; class Myxozoa; order Bivalvulida; family Ceratomyxidae; genus Ceratonova; species Ceratonova shasta. The sequence continues at coordinate 27,014 of CAKKLC010013380.1, forward strand.
ACTATAAATGATTCAATAAACTATTACAATACTATAGGTTTCATAATAAGACATTTTATTTTAGATACTTCCTATTCACAATTAAAAATTGTTTGTCTCTAAAAGGATTCCACAAAAATGATTTTTACATTGTAAACAGCATTATTCTGAATATTAAAATTTTAAATAATGGTTTACAAGGCTCTTTGTTACAAAATCAGAAAAAACAGTGTTCTGTCTGTAAAAAAGCTTGATTTTGGATCAACTGGATTGATTCAATATCTGGGAAACAAAAATGATATTAATATTTTACCACCAAAACTTTAAAATTAAAAAATTATAAAGAAAAAACTATGATGAGTTTGAAAGATTTTGAAAATAAACTAATCAGAATGAACCACGAATCTCTTAATTCTTTTTAAAAAACAGCAAAATCTTCTAGCATATGCAATGACTTGTTGTTCATGCAAAACTTCTTTGATATAAAAAAATACACAAAAGTAAAGGATCAACTGAGTTTTTTTCTACTGGGACAACAAGATTAAAATTGATAATGTAAGAAACATTTTTTAATAAAATAACATGCATCTACTAATATTCAAAACTGAATTTGTGAAACCATTTACTTAAATACTGGTATAGTTAATAATTGACATCAGGAAGTTTAATAACGAACAAAAAAACCAATTAAAAACAACGGAACGGTCTACTAAAAAGAAAGAAATGAACTAATAAAATCAAAGTTTCTTTTAAAATATGGGATGAAGTAAAAATCTATGTTGTAATGTATCTTTCAAAAAAAAACTTAAGCAAGTAATACTAAATTTTTTCAATCAAGCTTAAAGACATTTGTTTCGAAAAGAAATTTTATTCTATCAGGTAACTAAGAAAATAAAAAAGAACATTTAATCATTCTCATTGTAATGTAACCAAATTTGTTGTTTTTTGAACTTTGGAAGTACTGGTTTAAAGATAATTTTTGATTTTTAATAAATTTTACTTTAAGTAAATTTATTTTAAATAATACAGATGAATATAAGATTATGGTGTATTTAAGAACTGAATATTATTATCTGCTGTTGAAATAAATTTTAAAAATCATGTTTAAAAGTTTTTTTAATTTAAATTGTTCTAGATCTATAAAGAAAAAATTTAATGAATTTTCCATTTATTCCTTTGTTTATGTTTAATTTGACTTATAAATTGATTTATTTAGTCTCTAATTGATTTTCAAGACAACCTTAAATTATGGTCCCATTTCAATCCGTCAACCGCGAATTCCGCACAAAATATTTTTTTAATATTAAAATGATAAATTTTTCCCAATATATTATAAAAAGCAATAGAGGCAAGGATAAAATAGCATATGATGGCTAATTCTTTTATTTGAGTTGCATCAATGCTAATACAAAATCTTGGAGGTGCAATCAAAAAACCTGTAAAGCCTTTCTTTATACTGATATTGAAAATAATTATATCAATAGTACTGATCACAACCATATTAAAAATGATAAAAAATTTGACCATGTTATTTTGCATGAAAAAATAAAAAAAAAAGATCTCTAGATTATCAGGAATCTCCAAGAAATGTTGATCTCAATTCTGTTGATGATGAAAACCCTTCAAATTATGGATTTAATTATAAATGTCTTGTTGATCAAGTTACTAAATTTAGGAAACAAGAAAATTTTACTTTATCTAATGCATATGATATTCCGCATGAACTTTTAAAAACAAAAAGCGGAAATCAGTTTTTACAGTTTGATTCTGGAATGGATGATATTGAAAGGGTTTTGATCTTCAGTACACATGAGAATTTTGAACATTTAAAATTTAATTCAATTATATTATGCGATGGAACCTTCAGATCAGTTCCAAATCAATTTGAACAGCTTTTTACATTTCAATGTAAAATTCAAGATAGTTTTAAACCATTTATATTTTGTTTAATAAAAAAAAAAGAATATTTCCTCTTATTTGAAGATTTTTAATTGGCTAAAAGATTTCAATGAAATAAATTTAGAATATAAAAATTTAATATTAGATTTTGTAAAAGCATCTTTTTCTGCATTTAAACAAGCATACAGAAACATTTCTACCTATTGCTGCTCATTTCATCTAGGCCAAATAGTTTGGCGTCAAATTCAAAGTTCTGGTTTTACTAAAAATTATAAAAAAAACTCAAAATTCAAATTTAATATTAAAATGATCCTTTCGCTGTGTTTTGTATTTGAAGAAAAGTTATCTTTGTTTCACAAAAATTAGAATTTATATTTGAAAAATTCTAACTATAATTTTTCTATTATAATATATAACTGGTTTAAATCAAATTATATTCACAATAATCTAGAACAAAATAGTTCTATAAAATATTGGAATTGCTATGAAAGAACATTTAATGATATTCTTAAAACAACTAACAGCCTAGAAGGATTTCATAGGCATATTAATAACTTCTTTTCATCAGGCCATCCATCAATATTTGATCTGGTTTCTGAACTTC
>CAKKLC010013380.1:36018-46665 GCA_918559645.1 Ceratonova shasta
GATTGGATGGTTATGATTATTTTTTAGCCTCAAAAGTATGTTTCCTCTGGTTGAGGCTGTGACATTGCATGAAGGATTGGAATATCTCCAATAATGAGTTTCCTGTTTTGGTGAGCCATTGTTAATAAATTTAAATCCATCAATAAATGGAACGATAGTACTTCTTTCTGATAAAAACCATTGAATAACCATTGGGCTAACTAAATTTTTTTTTCCGAATATCAAGATTTCCGAAAAAAAAGTTTTCGAATATCAAGATTTCCGAATATCAAGAAGACACGCTAAAGTGCATTTTAGCCATTAAATATTTAATAATGAGATTATCTTCATTTTATATTCTATTTAAAAAATAGTAATTTTTAATATAAAAATACAAAAATTTTATCATAGTACTAAGGAACCTAGAATTCCATCATTTAATTTAATCCTAATTAATACCCTTAATTCAAAAAAAGACAAAAATAAAAACATTGAATTTTAATTTTCTTGCCAACATTGAATTTTAATTTACTCACCACCATTAAATTTGAATTTAATCTTTAAACATTGAAATTAAATTTTTGTATAATGAACAATGCGCATGTCTCTAAATAAATCAATGGAAGAAAGTGAAGACTGGGATAACCAAACTAAAGAAAATTTTGTAAATAACCTTGAAACAGTAAATGATAGAGAGGTTGAAGATGATAAACACAAGCCAATTTCTCCTCCTCCCGCTGACAAGGGATTGGATATGTCACCTCCAAAAAGAACGAGTTTTACCAATAATTACCAAAGAAAAAGAAAGGCGGGTTCTCCTACTTCTGAAAACTACAGGAACAATAGAGGGAACTTTGGTCATTACAATAACAGGGAACGTAGAACTAATGCTGAGAATAGCGAGCACTCTCATGGTAGCCATGAGGGAGAAAACCAGTATACAAACAAGAAACCTTTTTATCGTAACAATGACCAAAGAAATGATCGTTATTATGGAAGAAATGATAGGTATAACAGGAATGAAAGAACTCCATACGAAGGAGGTTCTTTTAAAAACCGTTCTGGTAACAATGATACTAGGAAGAGAAACCATGAGCAGATAGTTGCAATAACCGATAGAAAACCATCTCTAGGTAATCTTTTAACAAAAGTCATGTCATTCAAAGAGTTTGTCATTACACTACCTGATTATAGTCTTCCTGAAGAAGCCGTAGCTTCCTACTACGATTACGTCAATGAATTTTCAAAGACGAAAATAATTCCTTATTTTGAACAGTACAAGGAACATGATTGGATGAAATTCCAGTACCATCCTGATTATATTAATACCGAAAGACAGTTTTTGACCAAGATATTTAAATATCGTGCATATTGCCTTAATTTACTATTGTCTTTTGAACTTTTTACACAGAAACAAATAACTTTAGACTCTAACACAATGGATGATAGTTCTAATAGTGTAAGTGGTATGAAATTTTTGGTTTTATTGAATATTTTACTCGAGGGAGGGGACCTAAATGACTTAAGTAATGCGTTGGAACAGTTTGAAACTATCAAAAACCAGGAACCGTCAGAACCTTCAAACAAAGAAGGGATAGATTTCGATGAAATAAATATTGAAGCTTTTCACAGAAACACCAAGTTAATCGAAGAACCAATCATTAAAGGAAAGCACAGAGTTAATTCGTTTACTATTAAAACTGTTCCTATTGATGTTTCAAGGGAAACTTTTCATACTCTTTATAAAAATATGGACGGTTTTCTTAGATCTTACCTTAGTGAACCTGTATTTGGAAGAAGAGATTGGCGTAGAGGAGAAGTGACTTTTGAAATTGAAGTTGATGAGAAAGATTTAATGCTTGAATTAAGTCGAGTTACTGTCAATGAAACCTTTAATTTAAATGCTAGAGCATCTACAACTACGACGCGTCAAATAAAGGTTCAATTTTTAAAGCAAGGTTGTTATAATGATGAAACTACTTTGATTTACGACTTGAAGACAGTTATAAAGATTGTAGAAATGATGGAGGAAAAGTATGAGTTGTATCATATTGAGGATGAAACTAGAAAAAATGAGGATAATATTGAAAATAATATTGAAAATGATAGTGAAAAGGAAAAGGATAAACCTCCAGAAGATTCTTTAATAAAAATAAATATACTACCTGAGTTGGATTATAAGCCAGTATCTTTGCCAGATTCTAATAACCTACTGGAAAATGCGAAAAATTTATTAGAAAAAGAAAATGTAGGTATTGATGCAATAAAACAAGTTTTGGACCCTTTAGTCATCTATTTGCGAGTTGTTTATTCAATTGATTATTATGGACTACTTGAACACCCTTACGAGCATCTAAGGAGTGTGCGATGTTCTTCTCTAACTTATAGAAATATTAGTAGTGATGTTTCGCTAGAAGTTCAAAAACTAATTAATTTATCGCCAGAAGAGAATCTTTCTCTTTATATGGATGTCGTTGAAAAGAGTTTTATTCATTTATTCGATAAGAGTACATTAAAAGAGGAGGAAGCGAAAGTATTAGGATTAAAGAGCATTGATGAAGCTATGGAAGATTTTATTGAAAAAAATACCGTTAAAATGTCTGAAAACAAGTATATGTGCTTGTTATCTCTTAAAAAGTTTAAAAGTCCAGAATACGTTCGTAAACATATTCTAACAAAGCATGAAGAAAAGTTGAATGAGGTTAAATCTGATGTGAATTATTTCAACAACTTTTTATGTCATAAATATAAAAAGTTGCCTTTTAATGTGAATTATATTTCTCAAATTAAAAAAGAATATTCTATTATGAATCAACAGCAGCAAAGAAATGGAAATACAAATAATTATAGCAATAATGTTAAAAGGGTTAAAAGAAATCAATATCATGATTGGGATGCTCCTACCGAAGCTGTTACGATAGTTCCATACGATACATTTAATTCTAATTTTTGAAGTGTTATTTAATGTGTAAATGATTAATGGTTTATTTTATATATATATATATATCAATACCAATAAGAAATTTAAATGAGAATATATGTATTATTTTGTTCCATAAATATTTGAATTTATATTCAGATAGAATAATTTAAATAAAATAAAAGTTTAATCATTTATGTAAACTTTAATCTTTTTTTACAAGGATTCTATAACTGTCGATTAGATTTTTAACTTAAAAATCCTTTTATTTTTTGACACAATAATTCTATATCGGTTCTTATATCTATTTTCGTGTGATATATTTTATAGCAAAAAATTGTTTTGACCTACAAAATTATAGTTGATCGGTTCCATTTCTTGAGAATATGTTGGGTTAAATAGAAACTTATAAAATTCATAAAATTTTCATCAGCTTTTTTAAATCTTGTGTCCGATGTGGATACTTGTTTTAAATTACTCATTCTCAGTTAACAAGGGCTGATCTTTTTTTATTTCATATTTTAAAAATAAAATGAGAAAAATAAATGTCCGTTGTAATTTTTTGCCCAAATGCCATTTGTTCACAATTATATTTTCGTCATATCCCTTTAATTAATAATTATATTACTCTGTTGATTTTCATTAATTCATAAATGTATTACTCTGTTGATTTCCATTGTTCATATATATATTACTCGTCATATCCCATTAAACTTATTATATTACTCGTCACAACCCATTAATTCATAATTATATTACTCTTTTGATTTCCATTAATTAATAAATATATTACTCGTCATATCCCATTCATTAATAATTATATTATTCTGTTGATTTCATTAATTCATAATTATATAACCCGTCATATCCCATTAATTCATGATTAAATTACTCGTCATATACCATTCAAGCTTATAATACTACTCGTCATAATCCATTAATTCATAATTATATTACTCTTTTAATTTCCGTTAATTCATAAATATATTGCTCGTCACATCTCATTAATTAATAATTATATTACTGTGTTGATATCCATTAGTTAATAATTATATGACTCTGTCGATTTCCATTAGTTAATAATTATATTACTCTGTAGATATCTATTAATTCATAATTATTACTCTGTCGATTTCCATTAATTCATAATTATTACTCTGTTGATTTCCATTCATTCATAAATATATTACTCGTCACATCTCATTAATTCATATATATATCACTCGGTTGATTTGCATTAAATGGTAAATATTCTGGTTGTAGGTGTAATTCTAGGTTTAGGTGTAATTCTGATTTTTGAATAGGATTTAGCAACGATTGACTAGCAACCTTAACTCATTTTTTGTTATCGTAAAGTATCTATTTTTCATCTTTAGTGACAATAAAGTCCAAAAATTATTGTATTTATTAATAGTCACTAATGGAGGACGTATCCAAATGAGATGTGCTATATTTAATTCAGATAACTTGTATGGTATCCAGATTCGCAAAGTAGTTTTCTTTCTATATTTTTTTAAATGCATGTAAAATTGTATAGGAGGTATGTTGAGTTTTACTGTACTATCCCTCTCCTTTGAATTTCATGCCTGTTTTGACACTAACTTTAATTTCGTTACTTTTAATAACATTAGGTAGAACTGACCTTGGTAAAAATTAACTATCAAAATTTTAAGATCGAATTCTATTGTATAACTCTTGATACTTTTTTGCTTTATTTCCATTAACAATTTTTAATTGCTATCGTTGCATTACTTCCAAGTTGAAACTTATAAGGAATAATAAACCGGAACTGCACTTCATTCATCTCTATTGCTATTGTTATTTTACATCCGATAATATGAGAGATAAAAAATTACCCGTTTCAAAATCATTAAACCAAAATGAATTATTATAACAAAAACGAAAAAATTATAAAGATCCTTAGTTCAGTAATAATTATGCTTCTTAATAAATTCAAGAAAAAAAAAACAGACTAATGGAAAACCTGATATTTATTATTTAAAAAGGTCATTTATATTATGTTATTAGTTGAATTAATTTCTAATTTAATAATCTGGTTTAAATCAAATTCTTTGAATTAGGGAAATGTTAAATATTTATTAATTAGTCGTTAAAAAGTACAGAAGAAGCTAAACTTTAGTTTGAAAGGAAACATTCATACTATATATATATATATAATATTATCTTGAAATTTGATTTATTAATAACTAAAAAATTTAAGTTTTAGATTCAAATGCTCAATATTTAAAATATAATGTATCGATTCATGTTTTTTCTTAAAAAAATTTGATAAATGTGGTTTACAATATTTTAAATAATAAAAAATTTTCTATAGGATGTATAGATCTCTGTATAATGATAAATATGTTTCAATTAATCTTTAAAAATAAGATAAAATTACAACATTAAAATTAGAAGATATAAACATTTGAATTTATCATCATATTTTAACCGTCATTTATATTGCTAGTTAAGAAAAATGTTTATTACATCAATTTGTAAATACTGCACCATTAATTTCTAAAAATAATCAAATCTTCTAGAAAATGTTAATTTCAATAATATTTTATTTTAAGTCATTAATTTTAGTATAAAAATGGGTATATTTGGCATAATAATTCAAACATATAAGAAAATTGTTTATAAAAATTTTATATTTAAAAACAAAATATTCTTTTTATTCCTGTATTATATCGTATTTATTATAATTTTTTTCAATTGATATTTTACTAAAGTAATTTAATAATTGGATATTTATATGTTAAAGTATGACCTTATGTATTGATACATAAATGAATCTTTTCTTTTAAACTATATATAAAGGTGATAATTATTTAAAGATGAAATCATAAATTATATAAAAAAATCAGGTTTGGTTTTCAATACATGCATTCAAAGTTCTAAAAACTCTTCATATCATAAAATAAATATTATTTAATATTTATATAAGTTTCAAGAATATATAATTATTTTACAATATTTTTAAGGTCAAATAAATTGGGTGTCTAGAGGTAAATTTAATAAACTCTTTAAATTATCTTAAATCCATATATTTTAACTTTAATTAATATGTTTTTAAGTAATTTTTTATTGCATTCTGACGTAAAATATTTGGCAATTATGTACTTTTTTCTATATATTTTTCAATCAAAATAATTCTTATGTAAATGTTTTTATTTCCATAGATTAAGAAAAATTTAAACCTATTTATTTAAATAAAAAATTCTTTAATTGAATACCAAAAAAATATATAAATCTTGAATTGCTCTAATCACTTTTTTACAATAATATGAAGTAAATTTATTTTGTATAAACATAAAAACCCATCAATTATGATATTTATTTTACTAGTATCAAGAAACTGCATAAAAAAGTTCAAGTTTAGAAGTTTCTAATAAGAAATTAAAGGCAATTTGCATTGAAATTGATTTAGTTTGTAGCATTAAAATGAATTATTTTTCTTCTAGCAAAATGCAAATTATATTTATAATTGAAAAAAATAATATTTTTAAATGTATTTGGTTTAATATATATTTAAAAAAATGTTGTAAAACAATTTTAATGATATTATTCATAATCATATGAATAAAATCAAGTAAATAATAATATTATTTTCTAAGACTGCACCATGTAACAAAATTTATTTAACTCATTCATTATGAAAAGCGTATGCAAGAAATAATAAAAACGACTGAAATCAACATTTTTAATTGGTTAGTTGCACAAAGACTGATACATGGGGAGCAAATTTACAGAATTTGAAAACAAAACAACTAGGTTGTTTACAGGGAAAGATTCATTGCTTGGTATCAATGGAGATGCTTACATGGCAAATTGCATTCGTTGTGGAACAAGACGATCAATAAAAAATGGAAGTGCCTTTGAAAATAATTCTGTTTTTCCATTAATTTTTTTTAAAGATTTTTCTTTTTGAGCACAGGGAATGACTCAATGCGAAATATTGTTAAATTTTAAAGTTTCTACACAACACTTTTGAAAATAAAAAAAAACGATTTTTGTATAGAATTAAAGAGTTTTATGATAGGAATCCAATAAGATTAGGTGGATCTCTACTAATAATATAATTTAATATAACAATGATGAGCCACCAAGTAAAAAATTGCCGAGGTAGAGAACCAAGAAGGAGAATTTGGCTCTTCTAATTGTTGATATATTTGTTTCACCATCGATAGGTTTTGCTAAAGTAGTTCCTGATCAAAGTAGCGATAAATTACTATCCATTATTAACGATTTTGTAAAATCGTTATCAATAATACATACTTATGACTGGATAGGTTATACAAGAATATCTGAAAATGAAAATTTCATGCACAACAGCGTTGTTTACAAGTATCACTTTTTGTTTCCGGTAACTCAAACACACACTCAAAATGTAGAATCATTTAATAATAAATTAAAAATGATGATTAAAAAATTTAAAGGAATCAAAGCAACCTAACGGAATGATTTTTTGATTGAGTTTGTTTGGTTGGATACTTACAAAATAAGATGCTTTGATTAAATGATTAATTTATTTAAAATAAATTAAATTTCAAATTGTTTACATGTCTTATAAAATATTTATATGATTATAGGATGAATTATAGTAATTTGAATAAATTTTAACATTTTTCAAAATTTTTTTAACAAATCGGTTTTTTTACATGATTATTTTTTTTAACCGTTATTTTTTCCATGATCAGTTACCAAACCGTTTTTTTTAAATGATCAAAAAATTAAAAATTTTAATTCTTGAATTTGAATATTTCTCTCCTAATTTATAAAATTATTATTGCAAACATACACTGTTCAGTAAAACAATTAAGGATAATGTTTAAACTAATTTTAATTAATAAAATTTAAATTTTATATTCTGAAAAACAAAACACAAATGTATTTTTTAAACATTTAATGTTTTTAAATATAAAATCATGAAAATAAAAATATTTATTATAGATCTGTGTAAAAAAATACAAATTTCAGTTTTGTGAGCAAAAAAAACTAATATTAATACAAAAATTAAAATAAATGTTTATTACTTGTAAATATTTTGATTAAATCTAAATAAAATCACTTTCAAAATCAGATTTTTACAAAAAAAAACATATTTCTGAAAAATTGAATTTAGCAAACAAGAGTTTACAAAGTTGTAGAAAAAATATGTGACTGATAAATCATTTATGAGAAAAATATATGTTAAGGTAGATTAAAACTACTAACAACTGAAAAAATTTCAAGAAAATTAACCTTATTTGTTGTGTTAAATTATATGATATTGTTGAAACTATAGCAGGAAAAGTAATTATATAAGGCATGTTTATTAATATTTTTGATCTGAAGGTCTATATTCTTTTTATCTAAAAAACAAAATTAAATAAAGTTTGAAAAATATTATTATAGTATAATCTTCAGCTATATGTGTATATTTATACTTTCTAGTTCTGATAAAAATTGAATTATAAAAGAGAAATGAAAAAAAAAGAATTCTTTAAATAATATTAATCCTAATATAATTTAAAATTATGCTTTAATGATCTTGGGATGTGTGTAATATGTAAGAGTTGAAATACTTGTTCTAAAAGATTAAACTATAGATGGAATATTAATACTTTTAATTGAAAATTTAAATGAATCTTCATTAATGATGAATATTACTACAATTTTTACATTCAAAAATATAATTATATATTATATAAATCAAGATTTACTCACAATTTTCTATCAAAAACCATATAAAATGGGATGAATGGATAAATATATCTCAGTCCTAAATGAAAATTATGACAATTTATTAAGCGAAAATGTTAAAAATTATAATTTGAAAAATAAGAATTAACTTATTGAAAAAATTATTTAAAAATGGTTAACAAAAGAAAAACCAATGTATAGATTCTACTTAATAGTATTTCTTAAAAAGTGTCAAGCAAACATTGTCATCTATGCCCACTTAAACAGTCAAAAATCGTCGCGTGCACCTTAAAAAATTATTATAGAAACATATGGTGTAAATGTATATAAATTATAATAATATAAAAATCAATGCTTTTTAGTAATAATATTTTAATAACAGAAAAAATTATTAACTTGTACAGTTAATTTTTTTATTAACGAATTTTTTTAGTAAACGAAAACGATTTTAAATTCAGGACAATGCCGAAAATTAACAACAACAAGAGAAAAAGAAAATCATACTACATTGAACAAAAATTAAACGTAATTCAATATCAAGAAAAAAACAGTGGAGTTTTTAAAGCATTTATGGCACAAAAATTTAAAATGCCAATCGGTTCTATAAACGAAATTTTAAAACAGAAAGAAAGAATTAAAAAAACTTTCATTGATGTCAAACTAAGCTGTTACTGAAAGAAAAAAAATACAATCAAAAAGAAAAACGGAAGCTTTTGAACCACAATTATATGAATGGTTTGTCTTACAATGAAAAATCAACAAAATAATTAGCAATAAAATTTTGACGAAATCAGCATTGAATTTTTTAGAAAAGTTCAATTTGATAAATTTTAAATGTTTAAGTACATGGTTAACAGCTTTTAAAAAAAGATTTTAAATAAAAGATAGAGTTGTATTAGGAGAAGAACAACTGGTTGATTTAAATTTAATTTATGAAAATTGCAAGGAATACAGTAAAAAACTCTCAAATTATGATTCAAAAGACATTTTTACCGCTGATGAGACGGCTCTTTTTTTAAATGTCCTCAAAAAGAACATTAACAATGTCTCTAGAAGATAAAAAATCAGGCAGATTTTAAAAAGAAAGGATCACTTTATTATTTGCTGCAAGTTCAATTGGTGAAAAATTGCCTCCAGTCATAATAGGGAGGCAAAAAACCACGTTGGTTAAATTATATTATTATAAAAATGAATTCAATCATTTACAAAAATTCTTTGAAAGAATGGATGACCAGAACTATTTTCGAAGAGTGGTTGACGTCGTTAAATTTTAACTTGTTAAGTAAAAATAGGAAAATTGCAATTATAGTTGATAATGCACCCTGTCATATTCTTAGCGGCAAATATTTTAGCAATATTGAACTATTTTTTCTGCCAAAAAACACTACCTCTAAAGTTCAACCTCTAGATCAAGGTGTTATTCATTCTTTTAAAAGTAATTATAAAAAAAATTTTCTTCAAAAAATGGTTTTTTCTAAAATGAAAATATTGATATAAGGGAGGCCCTGCAAAAATTTAATTTATCTGATAACATTCCTATTAAAATTCGATCATGGAATGAAGTATTTAGCTATTAAATCATAAACTGTTTCAAAAAAGCTGAAATTAACTTTTAAAATCTATTTGAGATTAGAAAAGATGAAAAAGATGATATAAACATTCAGCAATCACCTCTGAATGAAGAAACTGATTTTAATGAAAGTGAAAATAATGCTTTTATTTGCGAGAATGAAGATTATAATATGATGCCGGAATCTAATCATGGTTCTGATATTGAATCAGAACAAGAATAAGAACCACAAAAAGAGATTATTATTGGTATGGAAGAAGCAATACACTACTTAAATATCCTCGAAAAGTTTTTTTGTGTTAGAAATTTAGATTGTTTTCCTTTTATTTATGAATAAATTGATAAAATGGCATCAAAAAGAAATAAATCAGGGAAAAAAACAAAAAAACAGATTATTTGGTTCAGAAAAAAGAGTAACAATTTTTATTTTTTCGTTCTTTTTTTTAACAAAAGTGTTTTTTTTGTAATTATTGCTGTTCGTTAAAAAAAA
>CAKKLC010013386.1:0-16262 GCA_918559645.1 Ceratonova shasta
AAAATTTTGATGATACTTTTGAAAAATTATTAGAATACATTAATATATCATATCCTGTATAATTATTTTTGCGCATGCGTACGGGCCCCAAACTACATTCTTACCCTTTTTGCCCCTAGTAATATATGTGTTCTTTTTTTCCCCCCTAAAAAAATTCACAAAAATTTTATCTAAAAATGTAAATTCAAAAATAAATTAATAATTCAACAACTTTTTTAAAATCACCTCTACAAATGTTGTCTTTCCACATCCATCTTTTAAATTTAATTATAAAGAATTCAAACAATTTTCATGTTGAGCTTTTATTCTACTTTTTAATTTATTACATTTAGACTCAATATTTTGAGTGTGAACTCAAGTTAACGGACTATCAAAATTTATACTGTGATTTACAGTATCATGCTCTAATTGGGAATTAGAAATGCTAGAGTAGGCTCTCCATTCATCAGACCATACTATTAATCCTGATCTGATTTTAGTAAATATTATTGGCAATAATACCTCTCTTGATCTGTTTTCTACAAGCTCAATATACTATTTTAATGGTTTAAAAGATATGTCAGTTATTCCAAACACCCATCTATATTCACTTGATACTTTTCCAACGTAATACTTTTGTTTGTATATGAACATCGATTCATCAATTTGACTTATAAGGCCGTTTCCACCAAGTTGATAAAAATTTGTTTCAAAATATTTGTTACTAAAAAGTCTTAATTTATTTTAGACTTTTCAAACAACTTTTTGACTAACTTCATAATCTGAAACAACTTTGTTTTGGCATTCGTTTGCAAACCAACAATAAATGATTTTTAGTAATAATTTTAGACTGATTTTGAAGTCCTTAAAAAAAACTTAATTTTCTTAAAGAAATATAAACTTTAAATTTATTACATAATAAATTATTGCATTTAAATGCATATCCATCAACATTTCTTTTATATTTTACTTTTTGCATTCCATGATTGTAACTTTCTCAATACAAAAAATTACGCAACACACCATTTTTCTTAGAAACCTAATTATTTCCAAGCCTTTAATTATATTATTAATCACTTCTAAATTAAAACAATTCATAAGGATTAAAATTTTTGTCAAAAAATTAATTATAAGCTCTATTCTTTTTTCCACCTAGGGGGAAAAAAGAACAGAGATTCCAAAATTTTCGCAATAAAATAAAAAAAATAATTATATTTTTTTAATGTAAATATATCGGCACTTGTCGGTTTTCCCCCACCACATTTTTTTTTTAAAAAATAAATAAAATTAATATCAAGCTAAATTATAAATCGAATATAAACGATGTATCATTAAACTAAGTACAAAATATAAATTGGATACACGCTATGAATACTTCAAACTTCACTGACCTCCAATTTTTTAATTTGATCAAAACAGAAGAAGATGCCATTCAATTTGCTCAAAACATTAGTTTGTTAAAGAAAATCATTATTTGTTTTACAAAACCAATGATATTAAGACTGAACAATTGTTTGAAAAACAAGGGGTACTACTTCCAATGTAACAAACGGGATTACAGAAAAGAAGTTTCTCTTAGAAAGGGTACCTTTTTTGAGAGATTTCATTTAACAATTTCCCAGGTTTTAATGATTATTTACTACTTTGTAAATAACGAAACATCATTAAAGAAAATAATGAGGAATACGGGGATAACCACCAACGAAACTGTCGTTGATTGATTAAGTTATTGTAGAGAACTTTGTGTTCTTTATTTTAATGAGCACTCCATAATCATTGGAGGACCTTGAGTTTTGGTTGAAATAGACGAAGCTGTAATGGTACGTCGAAAGTATAGCCGTGGAAGGCAAGTAAGGGCTCAATGGATTTTTTCTGGGTATGAAGTCGAAACAAAAAGAGCCTTCTTTTTTATGGTACCAAATACTAAAAGAGAAACCCTCTGGCCAATCATTTTTGACCATTTAAAACAAGGTAGTATAATCACGACCGACGAAGCTGTAATTTACAATGGCTTAAAGGATCATGGATACACTCTTCTTACAGTCAACCATAAGAAAAATTTTTTAGATCCAATTACTAAAGCTACTACAAATCACGTAGAAAGTGGTTCCCAGAAAGCAAAAAACGGAAATAAATTACGTTATGGGACCCATAAGAGCACGTTAGCTTACCATTTGGCTGAATATTCCCGTAAAAAAATATTTGGAGATGATTTGAGGGCATTTATTGAAATGATAAAAAAATCTTATCATATTGATTAGAAAAAAAAATAATGTATACTCCATTGTTATTTTAACCCTTTTATTTAAATATGTTAAATATTTTATATTTCATATAACAAAACAACTTTTAAAATGTGGGGGAGGGGGAAACCGTCAAGTACCAATATATCATATTTATAGCCATAAAATATTTTTATAATATATTTTCCTTATATTTTCTCTCAAATAAATATTTTGATATATGATGGGGTCATATCAACTTTTTTATTGCTTATTTATATGTATTTTTTCTTTAAAGCTTACCATATTGCTTCCATTTAATTTGTATGGAAACCTTCTTGGTTAACAAATTCTCTTTCATGGAATACTACTTCATGCTCTTAGCCTTCCATATTCAAATTAGAATATACTCTCCGTCCATCCGTAACAATAAAATAATTCTCTTTTATATTTTCTTTTATTATTTTTGTTAATGTGTTTTAATCTCTGACATGCGCAAGACACATGAATACATTGTTATTTTCACCCACCCCTCCAACAATCCAAATATTCTGATTTACTAGAATACGTCCACACTTATATTTTCTTTTGGCAATTCTTGATTTGTCGATTTTTACAACTATTTCCGCTCCACCTATTTTTTCTTTGAATAAATTTTTGCTTTCTATACAAACTTTTCTTATATAATTTTTCCAATCAACAATAATATTATCATTTTCAATTGTCTTTTGAGCTCTTCTTGCTTCGTGTATATATTATTTACTTCAAAATATATCAAAGACCACATTTGCAAGAGACAAATGGGAATTTTCAAAAAAAAAAACATTTCTTATAGATATTCCTTTTTTACATTTATTGCATCTAAAAATGTAGCCATCTATATTTGAAATATATTTTTGTAGATTCATAATTTTGGAACAACTAGAGCAAGCATGTCAAACTCAAATCTCAACACGGGCCAAATAATTAATATTAAGTTTGATGTGGGCCGCAAATAAAATAAATCACTTAAATGGGTAGATAAATTAATTTTATTATGAAAAGTATAAAAAAGGAAAAAATTTTATTTTTTTCCAGATTTTTGGCATTTTTTCTCTGCAACCATCTTTCCAAATTCGTGTAAAATTTTGTTTGCGGTAATTAATTTTAAAACTGCCCGAGATGGCAGTCAGTAATTCTTGATCTCATTGGAGACTAATTCCCTTTCATAAGGGAAAATAACTGCTCGCACCTATACGTACTTCCAAACATGGACATTATTTTATATGCAAATTTGCAAGTGTTCTCAAATCTAGCTGGTAAATATTTTAAAAATTCAACCACTCCAAATTCAGAGAATTTTCCCTTCAAATTAGAATCACACTAGATATCGATATTTTCCATTTGCATATCGCTGGGATAGATTCAATATTTACTTAGAAAATTGAAGAAAAAAGATAAAAATTGTCTTCTAACGATTTGAAATCTGCAAATCTCGTTTCAAATTTATTTCTTAAACTTGAAATTTTTCCTGCGTATTTTTCATACAATAAAGTTTTACCTAAACTGGATTTATACATTTTGCATGTCGGAAAAGTATTAAATTTTCATTTTTCAACTGATTTTTCCAAAGAACTAGCTTACATTTCAATGCATTAAATTGATCATACATGTCGGTAATGATCTGATCCTATCCTTGTAGTTTCAAATTTAAATAAGATATGTGTTTCGTAATGTCGATCATAAAAGATAAATCTTGTAACCACAACGTATTAAAAAATAAGGAGATATCTTGATTCTTGAGTTTAAAAAAATAGCATATTTCTCCTTTTAAATCCAACAATTGTTTTAGAACCTTGGAGCATGATAACCAACGTACTTCAGTATAGTACGACAATCCAAAATATTCGCTTTCTAATTCAGTCAAAAACCTAGCGAGCTGTCGTTGATTTTAACCCCGATATCTTATGAAATTAATGATTTATTTTATAAAATTCAACGCATTTTTCATTTTTATTACTTTAGTACACAATACTTAATGGTTAAGAATACAGTGGGTATGATGAATCTTTAAATCATCATTAATTTGGCATAGTTTTTATGCAGCAATGCTACAAATCTGTTGCTTTTTCCGGTCATGGAAGGAGCTCCATCTGTTGCTACAGAAATCAATTCAGACGCTGGTAAATTGTATTTATGTAGAAGTTCATATACGCATTTGAATATATCTTTTCCCATAGTAGTGCCATGCATCGGTACCAGTTCCAATAATTCTTCATAAATATTTAAGTCTGTATCACATGCCTGGAGATAAACTAATAACTGCGCAACGCCCCAATATCCGTAATTTCGTCACAAGCAATAGAGAAATCTTTAAAACAAATTGATTTATCTTTGACCTGATCACTTAAATTCACGGCCATATCAGTAATTCTCTTTACAACGGTATTTTGGGACAGAGAAATTGCTTTGAATGCCTTTACACTCTCAGGACAAATAATTTCTGCGGCTTTAATAAGACACTCTATAATAAAATCTCCCTCAGTAAAAGGTTTTGAGTGTTTGGCTATCAAGTCCGATAGTACGTAACTTGCGTGGACCGCTACTTCACCTTAGTACATAACTTTAATGAACATTTACTTGTTTTTTTAAATTCAACTTCAACTCTTTTAACTATACTTGCCTTATTAATCCTTCGTAATTATCATATTTTGATTTTTGTTGTTCATAGTGACTTTTAATATCATATAATTTGGGCACACCAATCGCTCTATTGCATATCAGACAAGTGATTTCATCATTTTTTTCGATGCAAAATTACTTCAGTTCCCACGTTTCTTGAAAATTTTGATGTTCTTGAGCAATTTTTCGTAGATTTTTACTGCCGTTCGATGACGATAGAGATATATTGAATTAAAAGGATTAAAAAAATGTTAGGTTTAAAATAGTAAAATATTTTTAAGATAGTTTGTTAGCATGCACAAAATGTAGTAGGAATCAGTAAATATTTATATTAAAAAATGGAATTCTAAAAAAAAATCACCCGTTAGAAAAAAGACAAAAACCTATCTCATAATATATTACCGACAATTATAATTCAATAAACGTACTTTTTTTTATTTCTTCGGAGACGAAGTTATGATTTGTTTTTAAAAAAACTTTTACGGTTTTAATTTTTTTTAATTACGATATAAAAATTATAATAGCTTCTTTCCATAGATATAAGTTTTCTTGTTTCAGATATGTCTTTTGAATTTTTTTCCCTCTTTGACACATTAATTTGGCCATTTTACTTAGTTCTCGTTTAAAGCACGATACTACTAAACGTAACATTTATAAAAAATATATATTTATATTTTTGTACTAAAATATCTTGTAGGCCGCAAAGTTATACGTTGTGGGCCGCATGTTTGACACCCTTGAACTAGAGCATAAACGAGATTTCGGTAACAAAAGTAAACAGTGCATAAAAGTAATTATTTTAATTGTTCTTAATTCAAACAAATCACATATCAAGAAATTATCAATATTATCAATAGTAAAATTATCAATATCAGCCATTGTTGCACTAGCGTATATGGGGCCCTTAAAGTGTATTTTAACCATAATTGTTAAATTCTCTCAAAATTAAGATAGTTTATTTAAATGTGTTCAAATAATGATTTGAGAATAGTTAAGTAACTATTAAAAATGCAACTTTGTAATCTTATTTAAACTCTTAATTCATTCTATATAAGAAATTATACCATAAGTTTAATATTAAACTTTTGCAATGTTGTTTCAAATTGTGACAGCTACGGTAATGTTTTTTCTGATTTTATAAATTAAATAGTGACAAAAAATAAATTTTTATTACAATCAAGTCTCAATTTATAACTATTCCTATTATAATTTTCATATTTAGTGGATTTGTTAATATTATTTTCAAAAAACTACATAAGAAATCGGTTAATTGCACAGGCTTAGGACCAGCACTTTATATGCGTTTATCTGATAGCTAGAAGACAAACAATAATATAACAAAAGACTTTTTTTCATGTTTTATTACGAATATCAATATTACAACAATATTAAAAAATGACTTTAAATAATTATTGATGTGTACAAAAAGACTTTTAAAACCGAATTAAAATGGTGAATTAGTAAAATTACAAACAAGCAGCAAACTATAAATTACTTTGTAACTAAAAAAACTTTTAATTGATTGTAGCTGAACATTTAAAGCGCTAGCCTCCGTTAGTTGTTTATCAATACACAGTAATGGATGAGGGTCAACAGAAAAGAATTTAATTCTTGATCATAAAATCTCTAATGTATCAAACACTTGCTTTTTAGACAAGGTACGATATCGTGATCACTTCCGTCGTTTTTGTTTTTACTCATATCATAGTCAGATCGTTTGACTAGCCCTTTACAAATTTCCTAATCTATCTAATCAACTTTGATAGGTACGTCTTCGTCTACACATACATACGCTTTGTACTGCTCCATAGTGATAAAGATTAACAATGAAACTTCGTCTGGTTAGAAACCCAAAAATGTTTCGCCGCTAACATGCGGTGTTAGTCCTCTAAAAAAGCAGTTCTGAATTATGTTTTCAGTCACTTATTTCCATGCTGCATTTACGTACTGATTTGCATCTAAGATCAGAATTTTTTGGCGAGATTTTTTGCCATACCGATACCCGCATTAATTTGGACCAAGGGTTTCTGTAATATTTGTTTCCGGTAATGATATTTCAGATTTCTGATGATATCTTAATCTAGTGGGAAGTACTGAAGAAGTAGTGTTTGGTAGTCAAAATACTAGCTCGACAGAATTAAGCATATCACTAACGTAGTGAGCAGCACAGTTGTCTAATAAAAAACACAATTTACGAAGCTTTATTTGTATTGCTGTATTGAACTCCTTGAGCCACTCTTCAAATAGCGCACCGGTCATACATGCATTTTTATTTGTTTTTAACTTAGGGGTAATGATTTTAAATGCTTAATACAACGTGGCTTTTCCAAATGTCTTTTAACAAGTAATTTACGTTTGTCTGTTCCATCCATATTTGTTGTCAGTAAAACAGTGAGTCTTTTTTTGGCTTTCTTACCCCCAAACGGCTTCTAACCTTTCATGCACATCGTGCCATCAGGAAGTGCTCTAAAATATATACCTGTTTCATCATAATTATAGATGTCCACCGCTCTGTATTTGATGTGGATATAATGCAAAACTTTTTTTAGCCAATGTTTAGTTGACATAGTATCATTGTGTCTGTTTTTTGCCGTACTGATATTAAGTTGTGCTTATTGGTCAAAATTTCACAAAATTTGTTATTGAGAAACAGAAAAATATTCAGCAATTTTTTTCTGTGGTATTTTCTTTTCTAGTTCTTTGATAAGGAGTATTTTTTGCTTTAAACAAAAATCTTTCCTTTTTATTGTTTTTCAGACATTTTTCGATTGCGATTACGATCGAAACCGTTAATTTTTTAAATTTCTCGATATGTTGAATTTAACTAGCATTAAGTCACCCTATAAAAACAAATTCTTGTTAACAATGTTAATAATCAAATATTTTGCCGCTTTTAATAAAAAAAAAGTTAGTATTTTAACGTCGACTACATTTCTGTATTTGTTTGCAAGTTAGAAAAACCAAACAATTAATACTTAACATTTATTGAGGATATTAAAAAATATTTCACACACACTTGAAATGCCATTAAACGGTTGAATTAAATCTTTCTGGTCTGATAATTTACATGCAATAATGCGATTATCCGGTATGCGAAATGATGCCATATAGGAAATGATTCGAGACTTAGAAAATGCATGGAGTTATCCGATTTATGCGTTTATCCTTATGCAATAAACCGAAATCGTCTGTATTATTGAATTAGATATCATTTGATATTAAATTTTTTTTGCCCCGAATGGGTTCCCAATTAGCAATTCCAAACCGGGTTAAACTATTGATATTCATTAAATTTGACTTTGATTAAATCATAGACTTTCTCTTTGAAATTCTATTTTATCCGAATTTTAAATATAATATGGGTTTAATTTAAATTGTGGTTGACTATTCCGGTATTTATAATGGATTAAGAAGCATTTCAGTATTTTAAGTTTTAGCTTTAATATTCAGTTTAGAAAATCTTTGATTATTATTCATTTATAGGTTAAGATATAGCGATTTTATTGAAAAATAATATTGATGATAGTCATGATTTATTTAAAAAACTTATTCTTTTTGTAAAGGTAGATGATTTAATTTCAAAAAATATTTGATTGGGTCTAATTGTTAATGAGGATAACAAAAAATATATATATATATTTATTTATAAACATATACTTATATATTTTACATTTTAGTTACTACTTCGAGTGGCTGAGATATAATAAACAAAAAATATTGGATATTTTGGATCAACTGTATTTTCTCCACAAGTTGGGTAATAAATAGGTTGAGAATAAAAATTATTTTTCAGAGAATTAAAAATTATTTTAAAAAAATAAATTTATAAAAACTTTATTTTTAATCATAAATAGTGTCCAAACCTTTTTTTAAAATTTTCTTCAATATTATTATTATTAAATTTTCAATTGAATTCTTTTTAATAATTCGCATGAACTACAAGTTATTCCATATACTATATGATTTTGTTGTTTGAAAATATAAATAAGAGATTCTTCGTTCATTCTGATTAGTTTATTTTCAAACTTTTCTAAACTCAGTTTTTTTATAAATATAAGTTTTTTATTAGTGGAACATATTATGTTATATCATTAGTATTTAATATCATTTTCTTAAGATTAATGAAGAAAGTATTTTTTTTTAATTTTAAAAATATACAGTTTTTAGCATTGGGTTAGATAAAAATATATAAATGACTATATTAGATGGTTGAAAATGGTAAAAAAATTTACCGTTAGGCTTTCTATCTTAGTTTGTTAATATCCACTTTATTGATTAATGTATATACAGTTAATTTTTTTAACGAATAGCAAAAACCACAAAAAAACACTTTCGTTAAAAAAAAAGAACGAAAAAATAAAATTTTTTACTTTTTTTTCTGAACCAAATAATCTGTTATTTTGTTTTTATCCCCTGATTTATTTCTTTTCGATGCCATTTTATCAATTAATTCATAAATCAAAGGAACACACTCCAAATACCTAACACAAAAAAAACTTTCCGAGCATATTTATATAGTGTATTGCTTCTTCCGTACCAATAATAAAATTTTTTTGTGGTTCTGATTCTTGTTCTGATTCGATATCAGCACCCTGTTGAGATTCCGGTATCACATTATAGTCTTCATTCTCGCAAATAAACTCATTATTTTCACTTTCATTAAAATCAATCTCTTCATTCATTGGTGATTGCTGAATGTTTATATCATCTTTTTTCCTCTCAAATGGATTTTTAAAGTTTTTTTTAGCTTTTTGAAACAGCTTATGATTTTAATAGTTGTTACCTTATTCCATGATCGAATAATAATAGGAATGCTATCAGATAAATTAAATTTTTGTACAACCTCTCTTATATCAATATTTTCGTTTTAAAAAACTATTTTTTGAAAAAAATATTTTTTATAATTAATTTTAAAAGAATGAATAACACCTTGATCCAGAGGTTGAACTTTGAAAGTAGTGTTTTTTGGCAGAAAAACAAGTTTAATATTGCTAAAAGATTTGCCACCAAGAATATGAAATGGTGCATTATCAATTAGCATTGCAATTTTCCTATTTTTACTTAACAAGTTAAAATTTAATGATGTCAGCCACTCTTTGAAAATAATTCTGGTCATCCATGCTTTCAAAAAATTTTTATAAATTATTGAATTCGTTTTGATATCAAAATTTTTTAACCAACGTGGTTTTTTTGCCTTCCCTATTATGACTGGAGGCAATTTTTCACCCGTTGAACTTACAGCAAATAATAAAGTGATCCTTACATTAGAAAACCTGCCTGATATTGTATCTTCTAGAGACATTGTTAATGTTCTTTTTGAAGGACATTTAAAAAAAAGAGACGTCTTATCAGCGTTAAAAATGTCTTTTGAATCATAATTTGAGAGTTTTTTACTGTATTCCTCCCAATTTTCATAAATTAAATTTGAATCAACCAGTTTTTCTTCTCTTGATACAACTCTATCTTTTATTTAAAATCTTTTATAAAAAGCTGTTAACCATGTACTTGAACGTTTAAAATTTATCAAATCGAACTTTTTTGAAAAATTCAATGCTGCTTTCGTCAAGATTTCATTGGTTTGTCTTTTTACGACAAACCATTCATATAATTTTAGCTCAAAAGCGTCCGTTTTTCTTTTTGATTGTATTTTTTCTTTCAGTAACACTTTGTTTGGTATCATTTGAAAGCTATTTTAAGTCTTTTTTTTCTGTTTTAAAATTTCGTTAATAGAACCAAAAGGCATGTTGAATTTTTGTGCCATAAATGCTTGGGAGACTCCACTTCTCTCTTCTTGATAATGAATTACGTTTAATTTTTGTTCAATGTTGTATGATTTTCTTTTTCTCTTGTTGTTGTTAATTGTCGGTATTGTCCTGGCTTAAAAATCGTTTTCGTTAAAAAAAATTCGTAAATAAAAAAATTAATATAGTTTAATATGCTGATTAAATTTTTGTTTTCGTAAAAAAAATTAACTGTAATTAAAAATTATCATTTTTACTAAATAATCATCGATTACTATTTTTACTAAATAATTAAAAAAATACAATTTTTAATAAATAAATTAAAAAAATACAATTTTTAATAAATAAATTAAAAAAATACAATTTTTAATAAATAAATTAAAAAAATACAATTTTTAATAAATAATTTTAAATTATCATTTTTAATAAATAATTTTAAATTATCATTTTTAATAAATAATTAAAATTTATCATTTTTTTTACTAAATAATTACCATTTTTACTAAATAATTAAAAACGATTATTTTTTTCGAGAAACGATAAATTTCGAAGATATGCGACAGTTTTTATAAATTTTTATAAATGTAGATCATAATCAAAGAAGTAAGTAATCTATGAATAGTAGAAATTATGTTTTAGGTTTAAGTTATGAGGATAATACCGGGTTCTTCTTGAAGAAATATTTTATATTTTTGAATTATTGTGTATTACTAGTTTTGATTAGGATGGTTGGAATTAGGTCGTAGTAGTTTTTTATTCAGTTTTCTAAAACGTTTATATTGTTGGTCAGAATTTTAAAATATAAGCGCGCATGTCTGTTATATCAAGGAATCTAGCTATGGATGGAAATATATTGAAACTAATGGAATTGCCGCTGGATAGTTTTTCAAAAGAAACAAAGCTTCCTAAAATTTCTGTTTTGATGTCTAATATTCCAAAGAATAAGCTGGAAATGAACCAATTATTAAAAGTTGCAAGATTTTACTTGATTCAAGGTTACGAAGAAGATTTTCTCAGTTTAGTACATTTTGCAAGGTCATTTTCTTATACTAATTACCCAGAATTCAAAGCTGACTTGGTTTCTTCCTATAATATTATAGCCCAGTATTATCTGAACAAGGCTAATCATAGCCATTTGAAGGAAAAGAAATTAGAATTTATAACTGCTGTCAAAAATATTTATTCGACAATATCAGAACCGAATTTCGTAGATAAGAACCAGCTAATTATAACTGGATATTTACAACTTCTCGAGGATTGGGTTCATAGAGAAAACGCTAAAAAATCATTTGATACAGTGTATGATGGTGTACTATTTTTATTATTTATAGGATCCATCTAACTTTTTGGCTCTCCTGGGTCTAGGTTACTATCACTACTATAAAAATGACCTAATTTTGGCACTTTCTTTTTATCGTAAGGCCTTAATCGCTTGTCCAGACCATGCTAATGATGCTAGATACATGATTGGTGTCTGTAATTATAAGATGGGCAAGATTCATCATGCTGAGTACATTTATTTTCATAAATTCTTAGAATAGCTTTTCAAAGGACTGTAAATCTAGATCCTGATCATGCAGGAGCTTTAATCGCTTTGGCTTTGATAAAATTTAACAACAAACAGGAAGGAGGAGATATTAAGGATGCTATGAAATGGGTCTCAAGAGTCTATGGTCAAAACTGCTACAACGTAGCATCTCTTAATATTCTCTCTAATCATTTTTTTTTCAAAAAAAATTATGAAAAAGTGCATCAACTAGCTGAAGTAGGATTAAAACAAACTACCAATGATGTGGCTTTATCGGAATCATTTTTTCAGTTGGGTCGTTATTTTCACGTTAAAAAGGAATATTCTGAAGCATTTCAAAACTACTATAATTCATTAAACTGCAACAGTCAGCATTATTTAGCGAAATATGGGTTGGTTCAGATGCATATTCATAGAAGAGAATACAAAGAAGCACTTGTTCATTTAGAACAAATTAAAGAACTTTATCCTGATGATTACTCAGTCAAAAATCTTTACAGTCTTCTTAGTCTTACTCGATGTGTTTACAGCGATAAGCTTATTGAATTCCAGAAAATTTCTACTCAAGTTGTTGCTTTTTATGAATCTGAAAGAGGAAGCATAGATCCTCAACTTTACGTTGCATGTGGAGACTTTTTCGAAAAACATCACCCAGAAAAGGCCTTAGAGTTTTACCAGAAGGCCGTTCAAAGTAACGAATTGGAGAGCTCTTCAGTTGAACTCCTTAATAACATTGCAGTTTTGCTTTATAAATTGAATAAATATGAAGAAAGTGCCAAATATTTCCAACTAATACTAAATGGACATCTTGATGATGATCTATCCCTGGTTCGGATCAAATACAACTACGGTCTTTTGATGGAAAAAAATCAGAAATACTATTTAGCACAAGAGTTTTACTTAACAATTTTGGAAATGATGTCAACAAATCAGGAAATCGGCTGTAGTGATAATCAAATACTGGCTTTGACCATTTTTAAACTAGGATTGCTTTTTTATCAAGGAACATTAGATATGGATTTACTTGTGAAAATTATGAATTTGGGAAATATGTATTATCAAGATCAAGAAGAAATAAATTCTGATTTAATTCTGGGAACGTTATTTTTGGATATGACAATATATTCTGAAGCTCAGGTGTTTTTTGAAAGAGCTTTATCAAGTTCTGGTTCGCACAATAAATTAACAAATTATTGTAAACTTGCTTTGGCAAATTTATGGTTGGATTCACTTACTTTTTGTTCAGATACCGAACGTAGGGAAAGAGTCTTTACTAGATGTCTACGGTTTTATGAGAGTGTATTAAAGGTGGACAATAAAAACATATACGCGGCAAATGGGATTGGCTGTGTATTAGCCATGAAGGGAAACTTTAAAGAAGCTCGAGAAATATTCACACAAATCAAGCAAGCTACTAAGCAAGAACTTTTTGATGTTAATTTTAATATGGCCAGTTTGTATTATGATCAAAAGCAGTACATTATATCTTCACAAATTTATCTGAATTGTTTGTCACAAAGTATAACGATTCCTCAAAAGGTTACGGTTTACTTGAGTATGGGAAAGTCTTATTACAGTGCAGGGTTATATGATGTTGCGAAACAAAAGTTATTGTTGGCTCGGTTCTACCAGCCAGAAAACTACTATGTTTTGTATAACTATGCATTAATCTGTCGAATGAAAGCTGTTAGTAGTTTTAAATCGGATAGTTTAAGTGTTCAAAAATACAATGTTGCTTTAGATGAGCTTAATTGTGCCAAGAGACTGTTTTACAGCATTTTAGAAATGAAAAAACAAGATAATGAGTTAATTAATAATCAAGTACAACTTTGTGAGGATATTCTCAGTCAGAAGGAGCATTATTATAATTTAGCTCGAGATAATGATGAGAAAAATCTTAGAAATAAAGAAAATTATCTGGCTGCATTAGAGAAGGTTCAAAAACAGAAGGAAATTATGAAGGCAGAAGAAAAGCAAAAAATAGATTTGAAACAACAGGAGTTAATACAAACTAGAAAAAAATATTTGGAAAATGCTCAAACAAAGTTAAACATTCATTTTGGAGTTAAAATTCAAAATAGTACAAAAGTTAAAAGGAAACGTAAAGTAAAACCAATTATTGACGAACAAGAAGATGTAATTATGGAAGAAACTTTAAGTCCTTTGAGTGAAAAGTGATTTGTGTAAAGATTTTATTTACTAAGGTTGTTTTATTTTAAAAATGCGTATAATTCTTTTATAAAATGATTGATTTTTTTTTATAAATTTAGAGTCTTGAAATTGATATTATAATATAAAGTTACAACGTTAAAAATATTAAATTTTTATATTATGTTTATAAACTCATCATCAATCATGGTTATTTATAATTAAATTGATTATTTTAAAAAAAAAATTTCTAACGAGAATATTTATTTCTTGATTTTTTTAATTAATTAAAGATATAACCCCAAATTAATAATTTTAAAAAATCTTGCAACTCATATTTATCTTTTGATGAAATAATGCAACTAATTTTTACTCATTTATCTTTTAAACAACTTTATAGTTTTTATTTTATAACTTATATTTTTATAACATTTAAATCGTTGTGTTAAAAAGTTATTTATTGAGCTATATAATTATATGAAAATAAAAAAAATTATACAACTGAATCCATTAATACCATATACAACAAGAAATTTTGGACCTTTTTTGGTATTTCCTTCATCTTTAAAAAAAAAATAAATAAAATTTATTTATATTTAAAATTAATAAATATTATTTATTTAATTATTTTTTTGGAAGTGGGGGAATATCGAAAGAACCGAAATTTTATTTGCAATTTCTTAAATTCAATTTTTTTTCTTTTTGGAAACGTAAAGGAGTGATTCCAAACATTACACCATGATCAAGCTGTTCTTTAAGTTTAAAAGAAGTTAAATATACAAGAAATTCAGATGTTGTTGCATGGAAATGCATGAACTAACACTGTCTGAAATATAAAAAATACATTTCAATGAGTGAAAACACTTTTTTTGAAGATTTTAAAATTTCACTCAATGAACTGACCGAAATATTATAGGAATGGAACAATAACACACAAATGAGACTTATCTTGACAGAATTTCTTTTTCTCATGATAACTGCAGCTTTTTGTGTCCAAACTTTGTTTATTTTGCAGAAATTATTTTATTCATAATCGTGTTCAATTTGCGGGAATTGTATAGTTTGTGAAATTGATGAAAGTTTATTCCAACAAAAGCCAAAAAATCATGTTGGCCGTTAGCCTCAAAATGAAATTTGAGTATTTAGCATTGCAGATACTGTATATTCTCCAGCCAAGGTTTACTTAATAGTTTTCAATAATTGATCTCGGAATACTTTAATTCCAATAGTCCAGTAAGTTTACCATCCGAATTCTATTATCCATAGTGATAGTTGGAGAGAAAATGAGGATGTAGCTAATTTTTTTGCGGAGAATTTGATAGTAAATCATTCTCAGAATTCTGTTGATCCGCTATCACACGCAAATACGCAAACAATTGAATCATGGTGGAATAAAATAAAATTGCTAATAAAAACAGATGAAAGATTTATATGGAAGTTCTATACCTAGTTTTTAAAATGAATTTATGTTTAAAAATAATTTTTGTTTTGTAGATCTACAAGAATTTATTGATTTAATTAAATTTTGAATTTTATTTTTTTATGGTAAAATTTGCTTGTTGATCCAAAAAATATATTCTGATTCTATAATTTTAAAATTAAAAAAGTGTGTAAATTTTAAATATTTTAAATAATTAGTTGGTGTTTCTCAAATTAGCTTGTTACATTAAAAATTTTTGTTTTATATTCAATTTTTTATTAATTTAAGATAAAATTTTTACAAAATTCTTTGTGTTTCCAAGTTTTTCAAGTTTGATATTCCATTTTTAGACACTATGAAAGAAATAATTGTAAAAATGAGGATAATATATGAAAGTATTTTGATTATTATTTTTTAATATAGAAGAGATTGAAATTGTTTTTGAAAAAATGGATTACTGCTGGTTTTTCGGCGTTTTAAAATTTACTTGGCGTTTTTGAAAAGAAAGTTAAAAAAATATAAAAAAATCCGGACCTGTGAAAAAAAAAGCCCCGGGGCTTTTT
>CAKKLC010013386.1:16272-27179 GCA_918559645.1 Ceratonova shasta
TAAATCATTTTACAAGAAAATATTTAAATTAAATTTTTATATCCCTTGTATGAATATTAATTAAACAGAGGATAGCTTAATACGTATGAATGATAAAGAAGTGTGTTCATTAATGTTTGAGCACGGGTTTTTTTAAAAAAACAATTCTTTGTTCTGGTAGTTGCAATGCAGCTATGAAGTATGAAAAATCGTCTAGTTATGGCGATGGGTATTCCTGGCGTTGTTATTCCACCAGTTGCAGCAACTATAATAAGAGAAAATCTGTTAGAACGGACTCTTTTTTCTTTGGGTTTGGTTTAGAGCTAAGAACTATTGTTAGAGTAGTTTTGCGATTAAGCGGGCGACAAACACAGCATTCAATATGCTGTACCCTCGAAATATCTAAACCTAAATTTCGGAAAATCGTTAATAAATTAAGGCTCAATATGGGATTGGAAAATGTTGCCTTGAGAAAGCTTGGTGGTCCTGGAACTGTAGTTCAGATCGACGAAACGATGATGAACTACAAATGCAAAAGTCATCGTGGAAGGTTGCCATGTAATAAAACTAATGCTTTGTGCATTGTAGAGGTTTGGGCAATATAATAATGGTTTAGGCAGAAGTAAAACCCAATAAACAAGCAATAACTATACTACCAATTATCCAAACTCATGTAGAGGATAACAGAAAATTCCATTCTGATGAACACAAAAGTTATAGTTCTTTAAGTAAACTCAGTTATATTAACGGGTCTGTCTGTCATAAGTATAGATTAGTTGATAAGGATACGTGGGTGCATACCCAATATGTAGAGGCTTTCAATAATTCACTCAAAACGGAGATAAAATGTCGCATGGGGTGGAAACTTCAAAGAGACCAGATTTTCTTACTGAATTTATCTGGAAATGGAACAATAAGACGACATTCCTTCATTCATATATTCGCTTGATGAAATAAATAAATTACATTTATTTCTTTTTTTTTAGTTTAATTTTGTTCTTTTAATCATAATATGTTAATTTAATATATTTCTTAAAATTTATTTATTAGTTTTATTGATTTTTATACAGAATTTTTATGATTTAATTTTTTAAAGCTTTTTTTTCATAGGTACCACATGGAGCTTTTTTTTCACAGATCCAAAAATCCATCAATTATTTATTTTTGAAAAATCAAGAATTTTGTTAAATCTCTTTTTTTTCTATCTTATACTCCCATATAAATTGTATTAGATATTCAGAAAGTTCTTCTTGTTTCAAGCCTATTTTTTTCTCAAAAAATTCTCCGAACGCGACCATAATCCCTCATCATTTTGTGTATATATTTCGCTATTATTTGGGTCCACAAAGTTTAGAGAATGATTTTTACTGTTATGCTCCATATCACCTATTCTTGATATCGCTGTTTCAAATGCTCGCCACATATCTGTAATAATTTTAGTTCCTGGTAGAACATTATCTTGAATAATTTGTACTATGGTGGCCGCATTTCTTTTAACCATTGGAATCATAAAATCCTTTATCATACTCTCTCGATCCACCAATAAACCACTGACCATTCCTGATTCTTCCTCAATTATATTTCCTTTTAAAGAGCAATCTTTAATCTATTTCAACGATTTTACACGACTCGTCTTCATTATAACCTCCTATTCTCTTACTATTATCAGCCAAATATTCACCTAGGACCTCACGTGCAAAATCGGCTCATTCCCAGCAGTGTTACGGTGAATATTCAATACATAAGCAATATCCACAAATGAAATTTCTAGCATGTATTTGTATAATATTCTTAATATTACTTTCAAATTAAGATGCCTATTTTCAAAAAAACTCATAGAACAAATCGATACTCAAGGTCTGCACTGTCGTTTACATGCCCATTAATATCCATCTGTAAAAGAAAGTCTACGAAAAAGAGACATTGGTAGGGATTTTACGCACATGTCACAATTTCTTTGATTTTTAATAAGCCGTAACTTTGCAAGCCATTCATTTTGTAATTCATTGTTTAAAAATTGATTACAAAGAAAATATTTATTGATAGGATGTTTATTATATCTTTAGAAGTCATTAAATTGTCTTGTGCTGTTATTTTATTCTTCTTCTGTCCCACCATATGTTTTTTTATTTTTTTTTTCAAAACCGCCGAGTAAGTTTTAAAACACCAAAAAAACTGGCAGTTTCTGAAAAATGAACAAGCTTTATAGTTATAAAACAGAAATTAATTGCAAATATTAATAAATAATATTAAAATTGTTAAAGTTGATTACCTTTTTAGAGGAAATCACTAAAAGTAAGTTAATTTTTAATTCAAAGCTGATCAAAAATATTTAGGAAACATTATTAGATAGGAGAATTATGTAATAAGCTTCGAAAGTTAAAGTATATTGGTTAGTAAATTA
Source organism: Ceratonova shasta (assembly GCA_918559645.1). NCBI lineage: Eukaryota > Metazoa > Cnidaria > Myxozoa > Bivalvulida > Ceratomyxidae > Ceratonova > Ceratonova shasta. The sequence continues at coordinate 18,656 of CAKKLC010013386.1, forward strand.
TTGATTAAATTGTTTATAATTCAAATAAATATATTGGTAAAATCCATCTTTAATTTATATTTTTTCATACTAACTTTAAAAATTTATCTTATTAAAACATTAAATTAATAATAATAGAATTTAAAAAAGTGATTCTAGAGTATCTATTTTAACATTTGTTACATTTGAATCTTATTATTTCACTTTATGGAAAATTTTAAAATTAATAAGCATACATGTTATTATTAATAAAAATTAGAATATTTTTTAAAGGTAGGTTATGATAAATAAAATTCAATTTTTTAAAAAAATATCAGTTAGATTGATTTAATAAAGTAAAATTGTCGAGTTTCCAAATATATTGAATTGATATTTATTGGTTAATTTAAAGTCTAAAAGATTGTGTAAAGAAGTAAAATATTTGATCAATAAATAAAATTTTTTAAGATTACTTTTATTATAAGTCGAAAAATAAATTTTTATCCAAAATATTGCAAAATTACTTATAAAATATAAACCTAGTAATTATTAAAACTCACGTTTCTGCCTATTTAAAGACGATTTGGGATTTTCTCAAAAGAAAATAAACTGTAAAGTTTCTTTGATTTTTTGATTGTAATTTAAGAAAATTTATTAAGAAAATATTGAAGATGAAATAACCAATATATAAACAAAATTCAAAATATTCGAACTGAATAAAGTAAAAAAAATAATCATCGTTCCTTTTAAATATTTTTACACAATTTCAAGTCATAAATTTGGGTTCTTTATCTAATTTTAAAGTTAAATTAAGGTCAAATAACATTTTTAATATCTCCTTTTAAAAATGGGTGGTTGTGGATAATAAAACTTTTTTGAAATTATACCACGTTTTTGAAAAATTTTAAGACCTCGTTTTGCATGTTACATAGATCTGTCAAAGAAGTAAAAAGGCTGAAAAAACTTTACTTAAGGTAGGATTTGAAAAAATAAATTATCTCTGAGAGATTCATAAACCATACATTTACTTGCTGTTATGATGCAAATTTATTTTGCATCAGTTGCAATATAATTCATAATACAATGTTATGTATCATTTTAATGATGGCACTAGAATGTCTTATATTAAACGAGGTCCTTCTCCAGATGGTTTTTATTGAATGTACAAATCAAATTGTCAATTTTCATGCAGTGTGCAACAAAAAAAACGTTTAAGAAGATTCAAAGCTCAAAATGAAAACGATTTTTGGATCAAATGAATTTTTCCACAAGTTTAGAAAAAAATGTTTTTTAATATATTTCCCGCCTAAAATTTAAATGAAAAATTATAAAAAAACTTGATGAGTTTGGCCGAGTTTTAAAATAAACTAATTAGAACCAACAACATATCTGAAATTTCTTTTTAAACAGCAAATTCTTCTAGCATATAGAATAGCTTTTAGTTCATGTAAAACTTCTTTGATATTAAAAAAATATACAAAAGTAAAAGATTGTTTTGGATGGCGGTGCATAAATTTTAGGATCAACTGGATTTTTACCCAACTTGTAAGAAGGATCCAGTTGATCCAATGTTTGGAAAAAAGTTTAATTGATCACGATTTTCTTTATAACGTATAAATAAACTAAGAAATCCTCTTGTCAAGAAATAGCTTTTGAGGTGCAAATTGACAGATTTATCGTGTCTGAGGATGCTGATCTTGTTAAAGAAGCTATTTTTGATGGCATAAAAAAGAATAAGTAACAACCTTGCTGATTCCAATTCTGAGCGTTCAAGCAAAATAGTAGAAATAGATTAAAGTCTATTTTTTAAGAGAAAATACAAACGTGGCCATATGTCTGATGCTCAATACTATTTACGATCAATATAGAGAGCTAAAAAAAAACCTGTATCATACCTGTTTTTAATAGAAAAGCAGAAATGATGAGACGAATTATTTATGAGAAGGTTTATTCTACATATATTATTGTTACCAATTAATGGCGGGCTTTTTATGCTGCATTAAGAGATAAAACAGAATTTAAACATAAAAGTTTTAATCACTCAATAAAATTTGTAGATCCAAAAGATCTAATTTTCCAAACTAAGTCAATTGAAAGATTATGAGGATACTTAAAAAGACTATTGCGAGCTCGCAGAGGAATATCACGGTTACAATATTAAGAGTTTTTAATTCAATTTTTATTGCAGTACAAAACAGAGAAAAATAGGCGGTTTAATCTTCTACTTCTACTAATAAATTAATGTTTTTTTATTATTTGTACTCTTTTTTCAAAAATATCGTATAATCTTAAAAACGTTTATAATGCCACATGTAAAAAAAATGATTTCAAATGACTTTTAAAATACATGATCAAGTTATTTATAAAATTGTGAAATGATATATAATTAGTCTGTAGTTGTTCTTATATATAGTTTATTTGGGAGACCAATATGCTTCATTGGATTCTGAATATAAATTTTTATGAATTTAAGAACAAATTATATTTTTGAATCTAATAAAGATATTCTTGACTAATGAAAACTTTATAAAATAAAATTTTTTCCTGGTATTGGGAATTCTATGATATTAATTATTATAGGTATTTTTGAAATGTATCAAGAAAATTCCTATTTCAATACTTGTTGTTGGATGAAATCAAATTGTAGTCCAATGATTGTCTTTGATATATTTTAAAGACATCACATAACTTTAATTAAGAAACTTTATTCTTCTTTAATAATACAAGATTTATAAGGATATTGCAATAATAATATCGATTCATTTACTAAATATAAGTAATATTTTCAATATTTAGATTATGATTATAAAATAAACTCATTTAAATACCAAAGTTTATATCTATAAAAAGAAATATTTTTAGAATTTTTAATAAATATATAAATTAGTATTTTTTTATAGAAATTTAAAAAATTTGATTAAATAAACCAAAAGTTTGCAATAAAATATTAAGCTAATTAACCCGTAATACTTTTAATTATTAAAGAATTTTTTAGTTAAAGGAGAATGTTTCAATTTAAAAAAATTCAAAATATTATTATATTTTATTAAATTAATAAATAGGATATGAGAGTTTCTTTCCATATACATATCAAAGGCTTAGTTAAATGACTCCCAATATAAGAGTAATATTTTAATTAATAAATTTAAAATAATGCTTTTGTGATCATCATAATTCTCCCAAGGTCACGTATATTTTTTTAGAATAGCATTTTTATAAAACAAAAATTAATAAAACTAGTTTTATTAACCAGTACCCAAAATTAATTAAAAAAGAAATAAAGAATGAATTGAAAATTACGCTTTTATTTTAATCATAAATTTCTTATGTCACGTATATTTTGTTAGAATAACATTTTTATAAATGAAAAGTTGCTAATAAGTATAAAAAATGGATAAAATCAATTGTAATTTAACAAGAATAAAAAAAGTTAAAAAAATAATGATAGATTAAGTTACATGATTAATCTTTCATATTTAATATCTTATTTCAAATGTTATTTTTTTGAATAAAAACCTGTAAATATATATGAATAAGCCTTGGTCTATTTTCTATATACAGTGAACCCGCTATCATTTTTCATTTTTGGGATTTTAAAAGAATGTTAAATTTAAAAGGGTGGTAAATTTGAGAGGTTTTAAAAAAAATAAAACTACAGTGAAACCCTCTATCATTTTCCATTTTAGGGGATTTTAAAAAAATGTTAAATTTAGGAGGGTGGTAAATTTTATAGGTTTTAAAATAAATAAAACTACTGTGAACCCTCTATCATTTTCTATTTTAGGGGATTTAAAAAAATGGTAAATTTAGAAGGGTGGTAAATTTGAAAGGTTTAAAAAAAATAAAACTAATTATTTATCCTTAAAATAATCTAAAATCGTTTTTTTTTCTTATCAATAATCTTTATTTTAAAAAGTAGACTCTCAAAATCTTTAAGTTTATCATAATAATCTTGACCATAATGAATATCACTTGAAAGGTAGCTTTTAAGAGTAAAATAGCAAGTAATTGCTTCATTAATCGTGGGAACATTTTCAACAACCTCTTCTTCAGAAATTTCATAATTATTGTTTTTTTCAAGAGTTTCCTTTTTATCAGTATGGATAATTTTTTACATTTCTTCTTCAATTACATGTTCCAAAAGTTCTTCACCTGTAAAGGCATCACAGATTTTCAAATCCTTTATTTAATTTAAAATTTTTGCAAAATCATTATCATCTTCAATAAAACTTTCATTTGGATTATATCTTGCCTTTTTCCAACAGTTTTCAAAGGTTTTATTTTCTACATCTTTCCAATCCCAACTTAAATATATATAATTGCATCTTTAATTGTATGTTCTTTATATACTTGCTCTGCGTTTTTATCTTTAGTCATTTTACTAATAACATTTGAAATCTGATATTTATAAAACTTTTGTTTAAAGTTTTTAATGATTCCACAATTTAAGGGTTAAGTTTCAAATGTTGAATTTTTTGGTATAAAAAACAATTTTTATATTTTTTGATTCAAAATTATTTTTATGTACAGGACAATTGTCCATCAATAATAACATTTTTCTATTATGTTTTTTTAATTCAGATTCCCAATTACATAACCGTAAGTTAATTCGTATGAAGGAATCCAAGTATTACTATTAGCTGAATATCTGCAGAATTTTTTAACATCAAACCCTTAAAAGCTCTAGGATTCTTAAATATCCCCAATATCAAAGTAGGAAGTTTCTCACTTCCATCCGTGTTTATACAAAAAAGAATATATATTCTTTCTTTGAATTTCTTCATACCGTTTCTGGCATTCTTAGCTAAGCTTTTAGAAGGGGCAAGTTTGTAAATAATGCGGTTTCATCGCAGTTAAAAATATTCTTCTTGCTATATTCAGTTGCTATTTCAAAAAATGATTTATAATATTCTCCAAAATTAACTTCTGAAACCCTGAAAATTTCTCCAGAAAATATTTTATTAGAAATATTATGACGTTTTTGAAAATTTTTATCACCATCCATTAGAGGCTTTAAAAAAGTTAATATGATGTTTTTTTTTGCGATTTCAAGATCCTTTTCTTTAATCAAAGCTTCGTTATGAAACCCCACCTTTTGACGCTAAAAAATCAGCCCATTCTGTAAGTTCTTTATCAATTAAATTATATTTTAGCTTTTTTTTCTTTGTATAAAACTCGAATTAATAGAAGCTTTATCTTGATTTTTTTTTCATTATCTTAAAAATTTTTAATTGATCTTCTAGAAATATTTTTTCCGAATTTAATTAAGAAAATTTAAACTATCCTTGGATCTGAACATTGTGGAAATTTTTTTTTTATATTCGATTATTTCTAGCTTTTCAGAAACTTTCAATGATTTTTTCTTAAATTTTTCAAATTTAGCCATTGACAATTAAAAAATTTTTAAAGAAATGTGGTGAATTTGAGAGGTTTGGAAAATTTTAGAGGTTTCAATAGAAATTAAAAACAATTTAAAAAAAATTAGGTAAATTTAAGAGGTGGAAAATTTATAGATGTGGAATATTATAGGGGTTCACTGCATAAAAATATTATAGATGGAATAAAATCATCAAAAATGTTTTATGATACAGATTTATTAAAAACGTTTTAAAGTCATATTCAAATTAAGTCCCTTCATCATATAGTGTAATTTAATGAATGATATTTGAAAATAGGATTTTCTTGTAATAAATATATAAAGAATTTTCCTAAATTATCTATTATTTCATTTATTAGCTAAAAATTTATCCTAATAGTTACATTTTGCATGGAAAGCAAACACCTGGCGTCATATATTATCATAATTTTTTAAATCTTGTATTAAATATTATTATTTATTTTACAATTCAAAGAAAATTAATTTTAAAAAAAATAACTAATTTATTTAACCTTTTATTAATTATAAGCAACATTTTAAAGACAAACTAAATAAAAATACATGTTTTTAAAATACAAAAAATGTATAATTCAAACTGTAACTTATAAATATTTACAATAATCAGCATATAATTGTAGGAAATTATAACATTAAAATATACTTATTTTAAAATTATTAAATCTATTCGTCTAAATTTCATTTCTATATTAAAATTAGAAATAGAATATATGTTATTGCCTACCCAAATTATTTGTTATTACTATAATATTTGTCTTATATTGATTTTAAAGTAAATGAAAATAATTGTTTCAGTGTTCAGAACTAATAAAAATTAGCAGTTAGCCAGCAGAACTAGTACCTCCAATATTTTACTAGCCCACCGAATATATACTAATCCTCAATTTTGTTTTATTTTAGTTGGCAACCAATCAACTAGAGAAGCCAATATACTCTTAGTAATCATAATACTCATGTTGATGTTAAATAAAATACTCTTATTAAATATCACTTATAGTAAACTAAATATAGCTCTAATATTAACACAGTAAACAAATAGTAAACATTATGGTCACACGGTCACACCTCATATATGATATAACACCAACAGTGTGAATTCATGTGTTATTCATACCGATAAGTCTAATACATTATCATTGTTATCGCTATCATTATCCTCAGAGTCTGAGGCCGGATTAGACCTGCTAGTTGGCCTCCTAACTTAAGCTTTAAAATCAGGTCTTCTGCAGCGCTGCCAGACACTGTTCCAAAGTGTGATGGAAGGAACTAAGTCAAAGTCCTCCAACTCTCTCATGTTTAGCATGATTATGAACAAGTCTAAAAGAATTAAGTCCTTCAGTTTGTGCCTTCAGTCAGTTTTGACTTGTTTGAGCACACTGAATCCTGTCTTTCTGCATTTTCAGAGGAAGATGGCATGGTCAAGGTTAGGTCAAAGGGAGCCCAAATATTTGCAAAATCTTTGTGACATTTGGTTCTATTAGATCATATAGTGAAATATTTATTTTGTGTGAGCTTTGTATTTCTAGCTGCAAAATTAGTCGGTTTACACCATTCATCATCAACCTTTTCTACTAGTATTCTTTGTTGTGTAAGTACATCGTGAAAGGTATCCAATAGAAAAGCAATTTCACTAAACCAAAACTCTTTAAAGGCACTTTCCTCAGTCAGGCTAGGCCAAGATTTCATATTAGCAACGTTGGTTGCCTTCATCAGACCTTTCTCTTTGTCAGCAAATCTCAGCTTTAGCCTTTTAATCAAAGCGATCAAGAAGAAAGTCTATTGTGCGTTAAATTCATCATCATCCTTCTTGTGAAGAGTTAACTTCTTTTTAAGAGATCTTTAATTATAACCTGAAGTTGTTTTCAGTGTTTTAAGTCGAGTAATTTTGTGCTGTAATTTCAAATAGATATTTGATATTGAAGCATCTCGACTTTGAAAATTAGCTGAAAGTTCTCCGCATACGATAAGAAAATCTAACATTGCAATAACTTGTTAAGATGGCAAATATTTTAGCTAATCCCTTATTGTAGCAACTTGCCCTGTTGATGCATTAAGTTTGTTCTTCTAAAGTTTACTATGATTATTTATTAATAAATCATAACTGACAATCACGTTCTAAACATCCCTCTTTAAGTGACGAATCTATTTTGTGCCTCCAATTCTTGATGGCATCAATGGTTTTACCCTTGCTGGTGTTGCAAATGCAATTAAGTGATTTCTTTGCACGCCACTATGCTTGTAGAAGGTATATAAACCACTGAGTAAATTTTAGACCTTTCCATATAAAGGTACAGCTAATACTTTAACAAAGTCTTGATGTGTGAATGTCAGACAATGAGAAGCAAAATAAAAAGCTTGCACATTTGCCTTTTCTTATAAATACTTTTGACTTAGAAATCACACCATTTTGTTCACTTTACATAACTTCATTCTATCTGTGGTTATTTTCCGTGTCTTAGCTTTCCAGCCTCCCCCAAACTGGTTGCTAATGGCTTTAAAAATAGCATTTGAAATGGTTTCAGCATCTGGTGTTGTGATGTGCTCGAGTTCAATAAATAGTGTTTTGACTAATCCATCTTTCACCCATTTAACATAGACCAGTTCACACTCTTTGAAGTTGCAATCTAGTGACCCATCAGTTACATTTGAAAAGAAGCGTGCACTCTCAAGTTCTTCGGATACATTTCGTCGTTGATTTTCCGCAATATAATGATAGAATGTGGAGGAAGCGTCAGGATTTAAATACATTTAGCCTAAGTCAATGCCGTTAGCTTGTTGCAGTTTTGACAACCATATGATATCTTGAAATGTCCGACCTGCTTTTGCTAATGTGACGCGTTTCAAAATAGGCAACATAAGCTAAACATATTGCGCGAGTTCATATATATGAACATTTTTCCGCCTTGGAAGTACCCGATGCTTGATTTTTAGCGTCTTTACATTGCTGCCATTTTATATCAGAGACGAATAACTGATGAGTTTTCAAATCTCTAGTTTGAAATTGTTTGGTACTGTGACAAAAGTGCCAGTACTTTCGTTGTTTTTGCATACCTTGCAATACATTTTTTCATCACTCTAACTGAATATTAACCATTTGTATTTGTTTATCCAGGTTGATTTGAAAGTTCGTATGCTGTACGCTTTTTGGCTCTCTCTTCTTCATCGGCAGCC
>CAKKLC010013386.1:27193-37405 GCA_918559645.1 Ceratonova shasta
ACATTAAGACATTTTCACATGGTATTTTTTTTGTTTCACTTTTACTTGAACTACTTAAACAATTAACACCTAACTCTACTAACAAAATAACAATAATTTCAGAGAATGGAAAGCATGCGATAATATAGCGATAATAAAGTTTTTTGGTTCGTTTCGTTTACATATAAAATCCGGTTTTCTTATTTTTTTATTTTTTAGCATCATTTACAAAGACTTTATAAACATGTATTAAGGCATTTAGACGATCAATAAAAATTAAAATTTTTGCAAAATACGATAGATACACGCTGAAAATTCTACTTGCCGTCTGGACGAGTGGATAAAACGGTTCTACTATCTTGATGGCTAATTTACTCGTTTGGGCTAGTGGGCGAGCGTTAAATCGGAACACTGATTGCAATACCTTAATAGTTTTTGAATAAAAAAGATTTAGAAAATGATCAATAAAATATTTAGAGTGATCAGAAAGTCTAAGTGACATTATAATTTGTTAAATTTTAAGTTTGTATGAAATTATTTGTTATTTATAAATTTATAAGTTTTAAAATATTGAATGTATATTAAACTAATTAATTTGACGTATTTTCAAGATTTTATGTGTTGAAATCTTGCAATAGGGAAAAAAGTTATTTTTTTCTACAGTGTAAATTTCATTCCTATATGCAATTAATAATTTTTTTCGATCAATTTTTTATTTAACAAATTTATTATTTTAATTCATTTTAAAAGCATCGTACCTGCTTCAAAACACACTTATTCTAGATTTGTGAAAATATTAGTTGATATACTAATGAACAAAAACTTATAATTTTGAAACGAATAAAAAACTTTATGTTTATTTTTTATTACATTTCAAATAAAGATGTCATTTAAGATTTGATTCTGATAATTTTGATTTAGGGAATCAAAAGTTGTTTAAATATCAGTAAAAATTAAATTTATTTTTATTTCTGAAATAGCAAAGAAACACATTAGAAGAAATTCCCAAACATTTTCTTAATTTTAGAAATAAATATACGAATTTACAGAATAAAATGATACCTTAATATTATTTAATTAGGTAATAAGATCAAAGTATTTAAAGATTTTGATTAAGTTTTTATGAAATAGCGTGTCTAAAATTATTGCATTTTTACAAAAAAAAATATCATCATGAAAGATTTAATGTTCCTAAAATTAATCAAGTTAAACAAAAACTGTTGGTTTTAATTATTTTGTTTCGCCTTTAAGAAATTTCTTATTTATGAAATTTTGAAAAGTGATAAAAACTTATAAATAGATTTTATGAAAAATTTCATGAGTATTATAAATTAAACCTCCATTAACATGTATTCCTTATGATCAAATTTATAAATAATAGTTTAAATACATCGGATAACACTAAAATTTGATAGATCTAGTTTAATATATTATATGAGATGATTGGATAGTTTTATTATCTTTCACAAAAGAATTTCGTAAAATATGGTTAATTAATTCAATAAATTATTTTCTTTTTAACGAAATAAATAAAAGTTTTTTTTATTTCCTTTAAATTGTTTAAAAATAGATTATGATTTTCTTTTTTTAATAAAACTTAAAAGTTAATATTGATTTTGTCAAGCTGTTATTTCAATTATCAAAAACAACGTATTTAAAAAAACCAATAAATCAGTTAGTCATCATAAATCCCAAATATCATTATCTTATTCACATTATAAGCAATCTTTTGTTAGAAATTTATTAGAATCGTCTTAATAAACAGGTATAAATAAAATAGAGTAAATATCAATCTTAGTCACTGATACAAATTTCTAACAATATATTTTACAAGTTCTATCTATAAATATTAGCTAGAATTTTTTATAGGATTGGAACATGATGAATATCTGTATAAGTTTGTTATAAATGTTTAGCAGATATAAATATATTTAAGTGTAGAAGATTGTATCCTATTCTAACGAGTTAGGTGAAGATCTTGGCAAATTTTTTTTAATTTAAGAATATAAAAGATATTCAAAATGATTTATAATGAATGTATTTATACCTATCTTGAGATTTTTAGATTAAAAAGCATATTCTTTTATTGCTTGTTAGGAAGTAATTATTTTGTTGTACTTTGAAAATTGTATTTTCTTATATACACATAAATTTCTACTTAAAGTTAAAATAATTAGTCAAATTGTTAATTTTTATCACACATATTGATGTAAAAAATAAACTCTGATAATTTTTAGCTTTAAAATTAAGTAATAAAATATTACTAATAGATCATTATATTTTTATATTTTTATAAAAAATCTTTTTTATTTAATATACAATTAACAAAAGTAAAAATTAAAGTTTTATATCAAACTTAATTTTGACAAGATTCTAGTAGATTTTTAATAAACTATTAAAATGATGATTATAAATTTAAAATTTAGTTTAACGAGAATTAATTGTTTATTATTAATTTCTCCTTTGACTTCAAAATAAGTTTATGAATGATCTTGAAAAGAAACAAAATTTATAAGAAAAATACATTTAAGATGACATTTGGAATCTTCAGAGAGTTGATAGTATAAAATTCAGTATTTATTTAAAAAATAATTGAATTCAGAAATTTATATTGAAAACGTTTTCTCCAGAATCAATTAAATACTTTGTTAAACTGTGGATGGTAATATTTTGATATTAATTCATAATTTTGTTTCTATAAAGAAAATTTTTTGCAGATATGGTTTTTATTAGAAAACTAACAATAGATAACGGTTCAAATAATCTGAAATCTGTTAAAATATTACCCAGGATCATTCTATTGGATTTAAACTAGAAACATAGTTGAAGAAGAAAAACCTTTTCCTATTTCTAATTGATTTTTAAAATAAAAAATATTACAAAACTATTAAGAATACATATAGGAATAATTAAAAGGTAAGAAAGTGTAAATTAATAATAATAGACATCAGTTATAATGAATCTTTTTAATGCAAATTTTTGTACGATAAAGTCTATCTGACCTACAATATATATTGAATAGCGAAATTCATACTTTGAAAATCAATTCTGAAATGTTAAAAGAAAAAAATTAAAAATTCTTTACAATGATTCATTTAAACCTTCCTAACATATTTTGACATTGAATTGCCTTAGTTTTTGCAGAAAAAATAATTGAAATGTAGGGATAGTAGTACCCAAAATAATAACAAATATTGCTAATTTATTCATTTATGTTGAAACAATTCATGTAAAAAACTAAAAGTTATTTTTAAAATATTAATTTCAATTTACTTTATTAATTTAACATCAAGTATCAATAATTTGAATTAAGAATTGATAGTATGCATGAATATTAAATGATATATTTTCTAATTTGATGAATGATTGTTATAATATTCAATTGGAGTGTCAATAAAATTAAATAAATGCTCATATTTTTTAAGAAGAGAGCTTATATTTAACTTTTAAATTTTCAAAATTTATTTAAACATCAAGAACCTATTACTAAATATTCATTTAAGATATTTTTGAAGATTAAAAGTGATTCAATTGAATTTATATACGATTCCTTTTATAATATTTGTATAAAATTTTCTTTAAAAGTTATCATTATTATAATTTATCGAATTCGATATTTTAAGAACCAAGATTCTTCCCACTTTAAATTTATTGTTTATAATAATCTAGAATATACAAATCAAAAAATTATTTCATATTATAAGACAAATAAAATTTATATATAGCATGAAATGATTGATTTTAAACAGTGAAAATTTATTTAACGACAAAATTATCCGTTATGAAAATAAACGAATTTGAAGATTATGTTTCAAAATCAAGTGATCAAGAATTATTAAACTACTGTCACGACAGCAAATTGCTCAGATAAGAAATGAAGTGTTAAACTTTTAAACTATCAATGAAAATTGAAAAAAAAGAGTTGTTGTGTTGAAAAATACTGTTTGTGGTATTACAACAAAGAATTTTTATCATTATATGTAAGAACTTCTCTATTAGAAAGTTCATTTTTTAGTGATTAAATGAAGGTACTTGTGTTAGCCTTATGATTTTAGCCAGAATACCTGGAAAGCAGCTTTGCCATAGTATTATAAAAACCTTGGTAATAATTAGGCTAACCTACAGAAAGATTGTTAATAATTTAGTTCTTTTAATAAAAAAAGATAACAATGAAATGCACATATTGGGAGGATTAAATAAAATTGTCCACGTTGAAGAGAGTTTGCTAAATTATAAGTGCATAAGTCATCGTGGACGCCTAGTAGCAAACAAAACTAACATGATATGCATTGTTGAGTTTAATGAAATGAGCGGATATATTGAACATGTGTAGGCTGAAGTGATTTTGTACAAGAAATCGTCTAAACTTGTTCCAATTATCATTAAATGTGTTCAACAATTTTCAAATGTCCACACAGATGATCTTAAAAGTTATTTTATATTGATAACATTTAATTTTACTCATTTTACAGTTTTTCATAAGTTTACATTCCTTGATCTAACGAAAGTACACACGTAAGCAGTTGAGAGTTTAAAAAATTAATTAAAAGAATATATTAAGTTGAGAAAGAGAATAAAATTCAATCAAAGATGCAATTTTTTGACTGAATTTGTTTGGCTTTGGCGTAACAAGTTCAATTTACTGAAAAACTTAATTCTTTTAATTGAATTTTAGTTTTTAATTTTATTGATTGTTTTTCTATATTTAATTTTCACTGATCCTTGATTTTCATTATTTTGTAAAGCTTAGGATGTTACATGAAATTTAAAAAGTGTTTTGTACTAAATTAGGTAAAATTTCTAAAAAACATTGTTTAATCGTATTTATTCAATGATCTTGTAAATTTATTTCATAATCATGTTTTAATATAATAATAAAACAACTAAAAATTATTTAAAAATCAATTTAATATCAAACATAGCTTACCATTTATTAAAATATAGACGTTTAAGCTTTGGAATATAATTATAACAATTTACGAATATTGTATTTCATTTTTTTGTTGTAAACAATCGATAAATATTTTAAATATCTACAATAATATAATTTTATCTCCAAATTTTATATCTAACTGTTAATTGAATGGATCCTTGCTAATTTCGGGATAATAATATAAAATAATTTTTTGATGAATTTATCAGAATTCACTGTATATGAATTTACTAAATTTTTATAATAAAAATAATACTTATGTATATTATTTGAATATTGTGGAATCTAAATATTGAGTAGATATTTTAAAAACTATTGCTCTGTAAATTTTTAGTATACAAAAAACACTATTGTTACTTTTAATAATTATGTTTTCTTTTATCTTTAAAATTAAAACAAAAAAATATCTAAGCAAAACAAATTTCTGAAAAACATTGGAAGACCTTAAAAATGCATTAGTATCTATCACGTTTGTTCAAATAAAAAAACAATTGACGTTATCATATATAGTTATTATACTTTATAATGTATTTGTTTGGAATGCAAAAAAATTTGACTGTTAAAATTGTTATATAATGATATCTTATGCTTTTATATATTTTTTGCATATCGAAGAAATCTAAGATTAATAAATAAACATTCTTTTGAAAGTAAATAATAAAATTTTATATTTATCTTCTTAAAATTTGTTTTTATATGATTTTAAATAAAAAAATAGTCAAAATATATTTATAAACAAACTTTTTTGCTTTTCCCAGTAGTTTATAAGATTTTCAATAATTTTTGTTTTTTTAATAGTTGGGAACGTTATTACTGGCAAAGAGTACTAGATTTTACAATAAATACTACCAATATTAGAAACTTAAAGTTTATACAAACAATTTTCCAACACTTATAATTTTTAAAATATCCTATTATTTTTTCATCTCTTATATTAGCATCTCCTTCTATAAATTTTTATTAATACTTGTAACCAATTCTTCAAAGTTTTACATTCTGTTTCTCAGAGTATAATAAAGTAATTTTTTATCTAAATGAAATGTGTTATACTTGTACAGTATTTCATAAAATTTAAAATTAATTTTTCTATGATCTTTATTGGAATGTTCACTAGGTAGAATAATGATTCCATTGAATTATAAAATTTCAAAACCTTGATGTTTTTAATAATGATTTTTAGGTAAATAAATTTTAAGCTAGTTAAATTTAAAACAGCACTTTAATTAGTTAACTTTGGTATTTCTTCTAAAGCCTCTTCAACCTCATTTTTATCTTATTATAATAATTAATTTCCCCATTACTTGTAAGGTAATTAATCTCAAAATTATGTGTTATACCTTATGGAGCGATTATACTTTAAATTAATATTTAAAATAAATCTCTAATAATTAGCAAATTTCCTTAATAAAAGACTAAGTTAATCCATAAGTAAGTATTTTTCTTTCATTTTACCTTGTAAAGATTGGAAAAATACTGATAAAATATAGTAAGAATCATCCGAGCAATTTTTGTTCTTGAAACATCTTGGATTTTCTTTTATTAGAAGCTCAATCTTTTATGTTTAAATGTATTTAAAGGTAAAATTTTATAAAAAAATGTTGTTTATTCAAACCTAAAAATCTTGTTCCAGCACATTATTAAAAATTTTTTGTTCAAAACTTTGTAGTCCTGCACTTACCGCCAAACAATAACCTATCAATTTTACTTGAAAAATATAATTTTTTTCTAAATAGGTTTATCTAACCAGAAGAACTGAAATTCAAAATTCAAAGATTATTGGATAATTTAAATACTTTTTATGTGATAATTTTATAGGAAACCAAAAAATCAGGATTTAATAATATTATTTTCCAATCATAAAACAACGAATCATGTTAAAAAAACCGCACAAAAGAAGATCATGTAAAAAAAACCGCACAAAAAAAACTCATTTAAAAAAAAACACAAAAAATAAAAACACCAAATAAAAAAAAATAAATGATCTTTTAATAATGAACAAAGATTCTCAAAAATGTCTCCTCTTGTGTTTTCATGCCATAAAAATTCAGAAAGATAGAATTTTAAATCACTCTTTCTTATGCCTTTCATACATTTTATTCTCAACTTCATCTTGTTCCACCATGATTCGATGTTCTGCGTGTGAACGCCATTTTCAGGATTAACAAAATAAAGAGAGTGGTTTACAGTGTAATGCTTAAAATTCCTGCAGACTTGAGAATAAGCTCGTTACTCATCAGAAATTATAGTAGTCCCAAGTAAATAAACCATGCTAATAATTGGAAGTAGTGTCGCTGCATTACGACTATCCATAATTGTCATGAAGCCTTTAGTTGGAATAAAACTACTGTTCACTATTCCAAAAACCCAAACTTGTTTATTAGACGATCTTCCTCAATGATTTTTAGGTTTGTGTGAAAATAGACTTTCATCTATTTGACACACTACGCCTTCACCACCAAGCCTTATATTATTTGCCAAAAATATTTTTCAATTATTTCTCTTATTTTTTGGTGTATCGCTATTAAGGTTGGTCTACTAGCAGATAAATATTTTTGAGTTTGATTGATTTGTTCTTCTTTAGAATATCTGTAAAGAACTTCTAAAAACGTTTTCAAATCAATTTTTGAAGAGTTTAAAAAACTCCCTCCTTGAATTAAAACTCTTTTTTTGTATTGAGAAAAAAATGTTATCTCACATTTAAAAATGTTCCCATCTTAGTTTTGACTATTTTTTTTGAAATTCATGTCTTGATAGCAATTAAGACACTCCCTTCTTGAGGAAAGTAACTGTTTTCCTCTTAGAAAAGCAATGATATTTTCAGTACTTCCTGCTAGCAAATTTCGTAATGTTTCTTCGTAATATGTATACATAAGGGTTTTTTTATTTGTATATTTTTTACATGATCCAAAACAACATCAAGTTTCAGATTTTTGAGAAATTTATTAAAAGATTTTTGTTTAATTCAGAATATCCATTCAAATTCTCCTTCTTCAAACAAATTTCATTTCAAAACTCTTTATTTAAATAAACTTTTTAAAATATGTTTTTCCTCATCTTTTCATAAGTGTATTTAAAATAGGAGTATTCTGAATCATGGCACGTTTCTTGTCATTAATTTGTAAAATGGCATGGTTTTTTTGATAAATTTGATAAATAGCACGTTTTTTTAATAAATTTGTAAAATGGCACGTTTTTTTTAATGAATTTGAAAAATAGAACGTTTTTTTATAAATTTGTAAAATGGCGCGTTTTTTAAATAAATTTGTAAAATGGAAGGTTTTTTCATTCCAACGGAAATTAATTATTGAACAATATATGAATTAAATTTAGCTGCAGATTTCCCTGTCAACATGGATTTTGATACAATAGAAGATTTATATTACTCCTTTTCAATTTCAGCATTGGAAAAAGAAATAAATTTTCAAATAAAAAAAAGAAATTTAAAACGTATTTCAATGAAATGCAAAGAAAGATCATGTCACTTTAAGGTTGCTGCAAAGTATGTAATTAAAAAATCAAAATTTATTATTGTAATTATGAATCCATTCCATTGATGCAATCAGATAATTAGAAAAAAATCATGTACATTTAAACAGGTGATAGAAAAATCGAATATTAGTGAAATAACGCCAAATTTATTAATTAGTAAAATGAGGACTAAATATCAATATAAAGTATCATATCAAAGATCTTGGTCTGCAGATAAATCTGAAAAAAAACCAAAAAGGATTATTATTAGAGAATTCATATGCATTTAAATATTCAATAGTTGAAAAAATCCGATAAAATGGTAAATTTTCAGAATGTACATGCTCATATAATAGTTCTTTTGAAAGGTTTTATATATTATGGGATGCATCAAAGGATTTTTTAGAAAATCACGAAAATTACTTTTTTTATGGATCATTTTTGACAGGACCTTATAAAGGTACTCTTTTGGTAGCCCATTCTCAAGATAATTATGACCAATTAGTTTTAATCGCTATTGCTATCGTTGAAAGTGAGAATTCTTCAAATTGGAATTGGTTTATTAAACTACTGAATTGAAATATTTTGATTAATCATAGTGAAGTTGTAGTTTTTTCTGATACAGAAAAAGGAATTATAAATGCAGTGAATACAATAATCTAACTATTTTCCAAAGCCTATTATGTCAGACATATACCCAAAAACCTTAATAAAGATTTCAAGGATAGCATTTCTATTGGGTTTTTTGGAAAGCTGTCAATACATATTCAATAGCTGAATATGAATTAAATATGAGATTAATAAATGAATAAAATATACCATTTTATGAAAGAATCACTGACATTGGCATTAAAACATGGACCAATTTGAAGTTTCTAGTATGAAGATTTGGGGAATCTACAACGAATCTAGTGGAATAAATATATTCCGCATTAAAAAAATTCATTAATCAAGATATATGCAATTTGATAATATCTATCAATGACTATGTTTGGTAATATATAACGAAAGATAACAAAGACGATTTATACCCCAGCTTGTAGATTCTTGCTTTAAAATATTGAATAAAAATATGTTACAAAGGCGATTATTATAAATTTTCGCTTCTAATGACGATATTTATTTTAGTAGATCTTAAATACATTGTCAATCTTTTAAATAAAACATAGAAGTGCAAAGAAGGAATTGATATGGGAATACCGTGTTAACATGTGTGTAGTTATTCGAAACAATATAATGGATCCCATTAGTTTTGTCTCAAAAGCATATTTAAGTGAAACTTATTACAGTTATTTTATAAAAAATATTTTATTATTGCCGTCATCTTATCTTATTAGATCTGATATATTTCCTCTAATAGCAAGAAGAGCAAGAGGTAGGCCCAAAATCAGAAGAATTCGTAGTTTGTTCGAAAAATAATTAAAAATTTTATCGATTTTTTTGTGATTAATTTTTTTGTTGTTAAAAGATCAAAAAATATGCTTTTTGTGTTTATAAGATAATATATAAAGTTAGACATGATTATTTATCCATAAAACGTGTCATTTTACAAATTAATAACAAGAAACATTCAATTTTACAAATTCAATAAAAAAACTAGCAATTTTACAAATTTATTAAAAAAACGTGTCATTTTACAAATTAATGAGAAGAAACATTCCATTTTACAAATTAATTAAAAACTAGCAATTTTACAAATTTATCCATAAAACGTGCCATTATTCAAATATATCAAAAAAAGGCTAAAGTACAGAATAAGGGCCCCTAATCGGGAATTTTCGGTAAATTTATAATGGCGGGTATTGATTATAACATTGATAATATTGATACAT
>CAKKLC010013408.1:7804-22417 GCA_918559645.1 Ceratonova shasta
AACAGACAATGCGTTTTTAGAGCGACTTCAAAATCTACAATGACAATTTTGGGATTGAATAAAGCATTATCTTTCCAACAATACATAATTTTCTTTTAATTCTTCTCACTTTAATCGGACATTAATACAAATACTAGTGGATGGAATTTTCCAAAAATAAATCCTTGTATAGTTAATAGTTGGTAGAAAGATTGCGGTGAAGTTTTAAATGTGCCGTCAATCAAAAACACAGTGGTTTTTTCAATATATTTCTTAAATTCATCACTATAGAAGATGACGTACCGATCTTCAGGCTGAAATCTTAAATCAAACTGCAAAAATTGATCACCCTTAAATGATTTTTGAAGAATCATCGGTATATTTTGTATTCCGTTTTTCAAATAGCCATTTCTTTTATTCTTTTGCTCGTTTGAAAAATGAAGTATATTTTCTTTAGAAGGAAAATGAGCTAATACAGCACTGGGTAACCTGCTTGTTGCGTTAGTTAAATATTGGCGCAAAGACTCATTTGTGCTTTTTAATGTTTCTTTTAGTTTCTTGTATTCAATAAAGGCCAATCTTTTAGCTTCTGGTTCACTACATGTATGATTTACACTTCTGGTTATTTTTAAATCGACGTTTAATGATAGGCTCCCTTAGCATTTTGCTTCTTTAAATCTCCACCTTATTATATTATCTTTCATTTTGTCTTTTCTATAAATATATTTATCTAAAACCAACAGCTCTTTTCCTCTTTGAGATGGAATAAAAATGATAAAAGGTGAAATTAAAAATAAATATGAAATCTGTCGCTGAAATATCCCGCTGCCGTTAATCTCTAACAAAACCGTAGCATCATGTAAGTTTTTTTAGTATTCTATTTTTTAAAGTTAAATTTGCTTTAGAAATGTCTAATTACTAGCCTAATTAAGAAAAAAATTGAAAAGATGGTTATTTTTTTAAATTTTCTGCTATTGCTCAAAACCATTTTTTTATTGTTAAATTTCTTTGACTAGATAAAAAAATTTAGATTCCGTTGGTTCAAAGAAAAATGCGAAGAGATTGATTTCTTTTTATTGTTTTTGATGAATGGTAACAAAAGTTTGTTTGTAGTTTTCTCATGAAATTAGATTTTTTCAAAAAAAGATTTATTTTTTTTGTCCAAAGAAATTCAACATAAGTTATTTCAAAAGCCACTACCAATTTTAAATCTTTTGCAATTTATGGGTTGAGAAATGCTACTCTTTACTATTTAAATATTTATAAAACACTTTTATTATTGTTTTAAATTATAGTTTACTTTCACTAAATAAAACTGTTTTTTCTAATTAAAAATGTATAAGTGCAAGGGCGTTTGCACAGCCACCTATACTTATCAATGCATTTTTTATCCTTATCATAAGTCATTGATAAATAGATTGCAAATTTTGTACATGCTTTAATGTTTTCAATCAATTTAAACATTGCTATAAATTCATTTGCCATATTTTGTATTTCAAAACTTGCTTCTATATAAGATTCCGTTATTTTGATATCCATAAGACTTTCCGCTATATTATTCTGTTTGAAGCTATTATAGTTTTTTTGCTAATCTATCCATACAATAATTTTAATTGTAATTAGAAAAAATTTATTTTCTCCAAAAACACGTTATTTTCCGCATTTACCGATTTTTAAGTTATTTAAAATTATATTTAAAATTTTATAAGTAATAGTTGGTTTTGATACAAATTTATAAACTTCTTATTGTATTTATAAATGAAAATAAAATTCTTGGACAACAATAAAATTGATGAGGAATAATGAATCATCATACTATTTAACATCAGTAAAACTCTATAATAGTTTTTATATATGAAGTAAAAGCACTAATAATAATTTATAATTTATTTTTATTTTTTATTACGTTATTATATATCTTTATATTAATTTTTTTAATATAAGAAAAACACCAATTTTCAGTATGTTATAAAAAATAAATCAAATAGATGATAGAGATTTTCAAAATAGAAGAAATTTTAGAAATAATACATTTATATAGTTTTTTGTAAAGCAAATATTAAAATAAGTTTATTTATGGTATGACTAAAAGATTACTTAAAATAAAATTATAATATTTTTTAAGTAAACTAATAATAATAACTCTAATTTAACCAGAGCTTCTTTAATTGAAGCTACTCATAAAGATCAATACTTTTTGACACTAATTCATTATTAAAACTTAAAGAATTACAGATATACTGATTCTATTATATATTCCTATAAATACAAACAATATCATCATTCGTCACAGATAATAACTTAATAACATTAAAAACTTAGGAATTAATAAAATTTAAATAAATAAACACATAAAGTTAATGTTTTTAACCAAAAGAAAAAAACAAAAAAGACACGTTCGTTAAAAAATAAAACATTTTTATTCTTTTTTCTGCACCAAATAATCTGTTTTACTGTTTTTCTTCCCTGAGTTATTTCTTTTCGATCCCATTTTATCAATTAATTTATAAATCAAAGAAAGACACTCAAAATCCCTAGAACAAAAAAACTTTTCGAGCATCTTTAAGTAGTGTAATGCTTCTTAAGTACCAATAATATAATCTTCTTTAAATGTTTCTGATTCAATATCAGAACGGTGTTGAGATTTCGGCATCACATATAGACTTCATTCTCGCAAATAAAAGCATTATTTTCACTTTCATTAAAATCAATTGCTTCATTCAATGGTAATTGCTGAATGTTTATATAATCTTTTTTACTCAAATAGAATTTCAGTTTTTTTTTATTTCTCAAAACAGTTTATGATTGTAGTAGTTGTTACTTAATTCCACGATCGAATTATAATAAGAATACTACCATATAAATTAAATTTTTGCGGATTCTCCTTTATGTAAATATTTTCACTTTGAAAAACCATTTTTTGACGAAAATATTTTTTATAGTTACTTTTAAAAGAATGAATAACACTTTGATCCAGAAATTGAACTTAAGAGATGTTGTTTTTTGTTAGAAGAATAAGTTCAATACTGCTAAAAAATTTTCTACCCAGATTATAACAAGGTGCATTATCAATTATAATCGCAATTTTCCTGTTTTTACTTTTAGAAGATAAAGTAAATGATGTCGCCTTCTTTTCTGAAATAGTTCTGGACATCCATGCTTTCGAAAAATCTTTAAAAATTATTGCATTCTGATTAAGATTGATATTTTTTAACCAAAGTGGTTTTTTGCCTTTTCTACTATGACATAAGGCAATATTTCACCCGTTGAACTTGTAGCAAATAATAAAGTGATCATTCTTTAGAAAACTTGCCTGATATTTTATCTTCTAAAGACATTGTTAATGTTCTTTTTGGAGGACATTTAAAAAAAAATGTCTTTTCTGGATTAAAAATGGATTTTATTCAAAATTTGAGATTTTTTTACGAAATTTTTCCCATTTTTCAGAAATTAAATTAAAATCAACAAGTTGCTCTTCTTCTGACAAACTCTATCTTTTATTTTAAATCTTTATATAAAACCTGTTAACCATGTACTTGAACATTTAAAATTTATAAAATCAAACTTTTCAGAAAAATCCAATGATGCCCTTGTCAAAATTTTATTGGTTATTATTTTATTTGTTTGTCTTTGTAAGACAAACAATTCATATAATTGTGGTTCAAAAGCTTCCGTTTTTCTTTTTGATAGTATTTTTTTCTTTTAGTAACGGCTTTGTTTAGCATCATTTGAAAGCTTTTATAATTCTTTCTTTTTGTTTTAAAATTAAGTTTATTGAACCGATTGGCATGTTAAATTTTTTTGACATAAATGTCTGGGAGACTCCACTGTTTTCTTCGTGATATAAAATTCCATTTAATTTTTGTTCAATGTTGTATGATTTTCTTTTTATCTTATTGTCGTTAATTGTCGGGACTGTTGTGGGGTTTCAAAATGTTTTCATTAAAAAAAATCGTTAATAACAAAATTAATATAGTTTTATGTGCTGATTAAAAAAAAATTTCCTTACAAAAAATAACTGTTATACTACAATTATACCATTTACTGTAGTAATTTTAAAGAAGAATGGCGGTTACAATTTTTAATTGGTTACCATGATTTTAATTAAAAAAAGGAAGCTTTACTAAGTTTTATAGTTACTTATTTTTTAATATTGCTAAAAACATGTTCATATTCAACAATTTTGTAAGTAATGTGCTTTGAAAAATTGTAGACGTGGGTTTAAATCCTGAACATTGTTTTTTAATTAATAAAAATAGAAAAAAATATGTGATTAATAACTAAGATGATAGACAAAGATACAGTTGCTTAATAATTTAATTTTTAATATTAACCAATTCCAACGATAATAAAAAGCAAATTTCTTAAGAAAGTTAAACCAATTAGTTTTGATTCACAAAAAAATCATTCATATGTAATTTAAATAAAGATTTACTTTAGTTATTATGACACCAAAAGAAAAAGAAAAATCATTGATAATTAATATGCAAATACACACCATGGAATAACTGGATTTTATATTACAGAGACAAAATTATTCGACAATATTAAAACTGTATCAAAATACTGTGAGAATTTACCGAGATGAACAGTTGAAACAACATCTTTCTAATAAATTTAATATATATTCTAAGCGAATTTCAATGATTTTATATCCACGATATATACATGATTAAATTATCAGTTAAAAAAAATGGATAAACATATATTCTAAATGTTTCAAACTATAATACAAACTTTGCATGATTGTTTCCATTGCTAATCAAACCCAAAGATAAAATCTGTATTAAACCTAAAATCTTTTTTTTAATGCTAAATAACAAAGAAAATCTATTAAGACCAGAGAAAAGAGTCTAGAGAAAATAAAATTACTACAACATGCAGAAGATTCAACCATCTGAAAACCAAGGTATAGTAGAAAAGTTTAATTTTATCTTTAAAAAAAAGTTACTTTTGGTATGCAGTCTATATATAAATATATTTGGTGTTATTGTTATTGGTTATTTAAAACTTCTTATGAATATAACATATCAGGTCAGTTAATAATTCACCTAAAACGAAATTCTAAGTTTTAATAGATTTTCCTTAATCATTATTTGTTAATGTCAAGAAAATCTTTTAGAATATTTATTTAACATTATTCAAGATATAAAAACAGGATTTCTTCAGATATAATTATTATTATGAAACAGTAAGGAATACACGAAGGAGAACTATAAGAACTTTAGAAATAACTGAGATTAATACATTTTTGGAAAAAAATTAATTTATGATTCAATTATTTTTTTTTAATTATTGCTCAAGATTGGAGGTCACGTTGATAAGTTTTCACTACATTTTCTTAACCAATTATTTATCATAAGCTACGATTATAAATATAAAATTATAACTAGCGTCTCAAAACATCAATAAGTTGATAAAAAAACTAAATTTGTCCTAAAGATGACAAATTTGTATAATTATTACAAAAATTTAATTATAAATTAGTCAAGCAAACCTTAAATTTTAGCATGTCGAATGCATTTATTATCGTTTTTTTTTCTGAACAATATCTGAACATACATATATATGATACGAAATAAAAAAATAATAATACTTACAAATGATATTATATGAAC
The DNA here is from genome assembly GCA_918559645.1 of Ceratonova shasta. Taxonomy (NCBI): domain Eukaryota; kingdom Metazoa; phylum Cnidaria; class Myxozoa; order Bivalvulida; family Ceratomyxidae; genus Ceratonova; species Ceratonova shasta. The sequence continues at coordinate 13,402 of CAKKLC010013408.1, forward strand.
AAGATATTATGTATAAATTAATTATTTATAATTATATTTTTTTATAAATTTTATGCCATTAATTTAAACACCTTAAAGACTCATAAAAGAATGACATTTTTTGGATCAAAGCTAATCGGCGATCGGCCTGATCGACGAAAACGGATGTATTTTTTTTTATTAAAAACCTCCATGGAGAATAATTTGGAAGAAATAAGTAGTATAACTAAAATCAAGTTTGTAAACTGGCTAGTAAAATATCGACGAATTCCTGGCGAATTTAAACGTGAAAATTGTCAGAATTATATGCTGTAATATGAAAGAAGCACAGTAATTGATAACTATGCATGTATGTGGTGTAATAAAAGTTGTTTTTTTTGCAGATACATTTAAAACTAAAAGATCTGGTTCATTGCTGTCTTTTTTTAATATTAACGAGCAAGCTATTTATAAGTATTTATTCTAATATGCAAACTTTACCAAGAAATCTGATATTGTCAAATAAGTGTCAATTAATGAACAATTGACGACTAAAATACGTAAACACCTAATTGAAATAATTGTTTTTTATTTTGAAAACAATCAAATTAAGCTGGGTGGACTAGGCTAGATCGTACAAGTTGATGAAAGCAAGTTAACTCTAAGGTTAAAAGTCATTGAGGAAGAAGCCGATAGAAGCGGTTTGGCCTTTTTGTATTATTGATAACTTACACTCCAGCTTGAGTATATATTAAAATAATGAGTGATAGAAGCAAAGAAACAATGATTCCTATTATTAAAAGAATAGTAATAAAAGGATCAAATTATTTATTAAGATGAATGGAAATCATACAACAGTTTAAGTAAAGAAGGATATATCTTTTAAAAAATATGTCACAAATAAAACTTTGTTAAGCCCAGTACGGATGTTTAAACTAAAGATGTCAAAAGTTGGAATAATTAGCTTAAAAAATCGAAAAGAGTTAAAAATTTGTCGAACCGAAATATTTTTGATTAGAATTCATGGGGTACGAGCTGAATAAGAACAATTATTATTTTAATGTCTTATTGTCAACTTCAAAATTTGATTAAATATATTGAATATTTTTTTCTATTTATTTGTTGTTTATTTACCATTTTTATATATTTTCTCTTGTCTCGATAACTAATAATGGTTGATCCATATTTTCTTCAAAAATTATCAAAGTTTATAATAAAAAGATTCAAAATAAAAAATTTATTTAAAATGATTTTTTTAATAAAAGTAATTATTAAAGGATTCATTTATAAAAATAATATTAAGACTTATTTTTAGTAGAAATTTCAAAATCTGGTACAAATAAATCATTTATAGAATTCAGTTAAAAAAAATAATTATTTAATTATTTCCAATTCAAAATTGGAATGTTGAATTTTATTCATAAATAATCTACAAACTATTATCTAATTAAATAAAATGTTATTTTTTGTTCTAAAAAGTACAATATAGTTTAAATGACATGAAAATAACATAAATGTCTTAATATAGACAAACATATCTTAAATAATATTTTGATTACAAAAAAAAAACTATTTCATTGTATCATTTATAATAACCTTTTTTCAAAATCTAAGAAAAGTGTAAAATGGACTATTTTGGTATCATAAAGATAACATATTATGTTAATTTTAAATATTTGAACATAAGAAGGTTTTGTAAATAGTTTTATTGATTCATTAAATCAAAATTTGCAACAAGAATTCTTACTGATTTAAAGCTTGTACTTTCTACTATAATAGTTATGATATATTTATATCGACATAAATGCGTAATATATCCCAAATGTAATAATCATATTTATACAGACTTCAAATTTTTATATAATATAAGAAATTATTCAAAAAATACTCAAATTTCTTTTTTAAAAGAGTATTATATCACTTTTTAACAACTTAACTCAAAATTTTGTAATGGGTATAATATTTAAAAAAAATATTTTAATTTTTAAATTTATATACAAAAAAAATCTAAACTGTTTTTTGTAAAATTATATATTTCTTTTTGGTAATGTATGAATTTTTTGGAGGAAGGACAAAAACTTTACATTTTATTTTTTATGAAAAAAAACGCTTAAAATGAGAAAAGATATCATTAGCAAAACTATTCTTTAAGAAAAAGCATTGGATTTGTCTGTTCATAGTGGTCTAATAAAAATAGATGGTGAAAAATGTCCTTTTTGCGATATTTAGGTTAATTTAGAAAAAAGCAAAGTCAGGTACGGATTGGACTTGAGACTGTCATGTAATAAGCCAAGATATCAAAAAACTGTTTCAGTCTTCAATAATAGCAATTTTGAAGTAGGAAACTTTTATATCAAGACAGTTTATGACTACATGATGTAATAACTTGTGTTAAATAATGTGAATATATGTATAATGTAAAATTGGAAAATTAGTCTGCTAGGTATGATTTATTAGTTAATGAAATAAAATCTTATTTTTAATATTTTTTTCTTATTGAACATTTTTATCCTACCCCACCCCCAAATTCATACATTAGCAATATTTTTTTTCATAAATGAAATTGTACTTATTAAGTGTATATTTATGCAGTTATTTCACAATAGCTTTAATAAATGTGAAATAATTTACTGTCGCTTTTTTTAAAAAAAGACTCTTATCTTCAGATGATATTAAAAATTTTAATTTTTTTGAACATAAAATCCATATTTATTGATCACCCGGTAATAAAAAATTATTTTAAAGCCATTTTTTAAATTAAAAAAATTAAACATCTTCATTATAAGGACATTTATCAAGTTTTATTTTGATATTTAAATCAGTAATGATGTTTTATTTTTATTATTTAAAAAAAAATCAAAGTTTCGAATTAAATAAATAGGACACCCCGTATGAACTACTATAATAAAAATATTTATAAAATTTATAATTTGATAATAAAGTTTAAGTAGATATTAAGTAATAAATTTTGTTTATTGGAAATACTATAAGGTTATATTACTAAATATTCAGTAGTTTATTCTTTATATTAAAAAATTACAAATTCTTTTTTTTGTCTAAAGGAGAATAGTTAATAATATTTTTTTTAAATTAAAAATAACATTTTTATGAGAAAAGGTATAATGATTATTATATTGTGGATTTTAAATAGCTTCTTATAAAATCTTAAGAGACGTGAATATATTATCAAAATTTCTCAGTTCATCATTTATTAATCTCTATAATTTTGAAATTATTATCCAGAATTTATTTAACAATATTAGTATGTAGCAATGAGACTACTTAAATTAAATTTATTTTGCTAGAATAAGTTTGAAAAAATCAATATTCAAAATGTTGTTTATTTTATTTAAATCATAAAAACATTTGATTTTTTTGTTCTAACATAAAAAAGTTTACTTATATAATTAGAATTTTATAAGTCTATTGGAACTTTATTGGGAATTTTATAATTTATTTTTAATCGATAAAGAACTATAAAAAGATACTGAAATCTCATGATAAAATTCCCAACCATACACCATTGAAAAATAATAATTCTATCTATTTTTCTTACTAATATATCTTAATATAATTTCAAGAAAATAAAATGTGTATTTTTATTAGTTATTATACAAAATTACATTCGATTTTCATATTTTACAAATCATAATACAATATAATTATTATAAAGGTAACAATAAAATAAAGTGAATTTACAGACTATAAGATCACACCATATGATCAAAATAAACCTATTTAAGAAGAAATAGCTACATGAAAAATTTTATTTTAACAAATATAAAAATAGTTATTAATATAAAATACAAACATTAAGTTTTCGCTCTCAATGAAATAAGAGGTCATTAGGAAAGCAATTTTGTTTTTATTAAATAAAAGACATTTTTCAAATAATGAACAAATTTTTAATTAAAATATATATTTGCCGTTCTTTTTCAACAGCTTTTGCCGTCTTTCAGGTAGTGACATAATTCCAAGTTCATAAAATTTTTGGTCCTTGGTCGCAAAAAACTGATCGAAGTAACTTTTGACCTCTAGTCATTTAAGTTTAAGGTTTTACGCTCTAAAAAAATTTTGGTGTAACCGGAATAAATGATAATCTGATGGTGCTAAATCTAGAGAATATGGTTAATGTGGCATTGGATCACATTAACACTGTATAAGCTTTTGGTCAGTGACCAAACATGTATGAGGTCTCGCCCTGTCATGCTAAAACACTAAACTTTTCCTATTGATTAGTTCTAGCCTTTTCTGTTCAAGCGCATCATTCATTTTCTTCAGTTGATGACAGTAGAATTCCGAATTAATAGTTGTTTTATTTGGTAAAAGCCAAAAAAAAAACGATTGATTTGAAATCCCACAAACAGACAGCATTACCTTTTTTTAATGAATATTGGATTTTGAAATAGTTTGAGCCTGTTCATTATTTTTGTTCCATGATCTTTTGCTTTAGAAGGTATTGTATACAAGCCATTTTTCGGTCCCCAATGTTGATGCGCTTCAAAAACCGATTTGTTTGTAGACGTTTTAGAAGAGAATCGCAGATGTTCATGTGGTGACACAGATTCCTCTCTGTAAGAACATAAAGAACCCATACATTGAGCTTTGAAGATAATTTTAGGCTTTTAAAGAGGTCACGAACAGTAAAATTTGATAAATTTAACCTCAATCTGATCTAACGTGTTGTTACTTACTCGTTTGCATCAACTAATACCTTTAAAGCTTCTTTATCAGCTTCTATGGGCCTTACCAATCGTGATACATCTTCGACTTTAAAATTGCGGGATCAAAATTTAGCAAACCAATTATGGCACCGCCATACGGTCAGCATACCTTCTGCATACACATGAGCCTTTTATTTCTAGCTTAAACAGCATTTTTACCTTTTCTGTAGTAAAACAGTAAGATATGTCGAAAATGAAGCTTATCGTTCATTAAATTTCAAAGGATTCTATTCAAAAACTTTCGTTCAGAATTAATTTGAATTTTTCATACTCAAGGCTTGTTATATGAGAGGTCAAAAATATAAAATTTAAACCTTTTTAGTGTGAAGCTGGGTGCAAAAAATAGAATTAACCCTGCATCACTAAAAACGAAATTACTTTCGTTTTAACCTAATATATTTGTGAATATTTATATTCAAATGCTTTTTTTAAATGTAACAAACTCTAATAACAATTGTTGTAATTATGTTTATTTTTGAATATCTTTATAATTACAGATTTAATAAATATTTAACTAAATCTTTGTATATAAAGACATCTTTATGAATAAATAATGAAGAGTTTTAGCTTTTTAAGATATTAATCCCATATTCGATTTTTAATAAACCTATAATAACAAATTTTATTAACATATAAGGGAAAAGATTCAACCGAGTCAAATATTTATAGGTTTAAATTTAAGCGTCTTATTAATAAACTATATTAAAGATATCCAACTTAATTAAATTATCTGTAATTATTATTTTTTAATGTCTAAAAGCCTTTTTATTAGTAAATATAAAATTTTTGATTAATATTTAAGGTTATCGAAACATAATTTCATAGTTCTAATATGTCTTTAATAATTTTACTATTAACTAAAATTTAAAGACTTGCTGAAATTAATTCTAACATATAACAGTTAAAATTAGGACTATTTTAATAAAAAGAAGATTTAATATCTTTCAAAACCTCTAACACTCAAGGTTTATTTTAATAAACTTAAATAATCCGAAGTGTTTTTTTTTGAAATATATATACAGATGAAATCGTTAATTGCATAGCCTTAGGACCATCACTTTATACACTATTAACCGATATATGCGATTATCCGATAGCCAAAAGATAAACAATAACGTAATAAAAGATAAACAAAATACTTGTTTTCATGTTTTATAGTGAATATCAGTTTTACAACAATATTGAAAAATGACAGTAAATATTTTTTGACCTGTACATAAATACATCTAAAACGTATGTATAAAGACTTTTAAAAACGAACTAAAATGATAAATTAGCCAAATTACATACTAGCAGCAAACTGTAAATTACTTTGTGGCAAAAAAACTTTTAATTATTTGTTTAGAAACTTTTAAAGAGCTAGCCTAAGTTAGTTGTTTTTCAATACACAGTAAAAGATTTAGATTTACGCCTAGGAAAGTTATTCTTAATTGTAAAAACTTGAATGCATCAAACACTTGCTAATCACACAAATCGTGATATCGTGATCACTTCCGACATTTTTGTTTTCACTTATATGAAAGCCAGGCCGTTTGAATAGTTCTTTACAAATGTCCTAATCTATTTGATCCCCTTTCGATCGGTACGTCTTCGTCTATCCCACATACGCTGTGTACTGCTTTGTAATGATAATGAATGACAATAGAACTTTGTCTGATTAGAATTCCAAAAAAGGTTCGTCGCTAACATGGGGTGTTAATCCTCTAAAAAATCAGTTCTGGATTGTGTTTTTTTTCACTACTTTCCATGCTGAATTCAAGTACTGAATTGCATCTAAGATCGTTATTCCTTTTGCAAAATCTTTTCCCTTACTGATACCGCGTCAATTCGGACCACTAGTTTCTGTAAAAGTTGTTTCTAGTAATCATTTTTCAGGTTTCTGACGATACGTTAATCAATTGGTTGTATTGAAGAAGTAGTGTTTGGTGGTTAGAACACTAGCTCGATAGCCTAAAGCTTAACACTGAAGTTGTGCGCAGAATAGTTTTTAATAATAGACATATTTAACGACGATTTAATTACATCGTGCTATCGAACTCTTTGAGCTACACATCAAATAGCGAACCCATCACGCATACATTTTTATTTGTTTTGTAAGTATACCTAAAGATTTTACATGCTTTACGCAACGTGGCTTTGCTGAATATGTTATAACAAGCAATTTACATTTGTCTGTTGCGTACATGTTTGTTGTTAGTAAAATAATGAGTTGTTTTTTCGGTTTCTTACCCAAGACGGATCTCACCTTTCATTCACATCGTGCCGTTAGGATTTACTATAAAACATAAACTTTTTTCATCACAGTTATAGATGTCCACCGCTTGGTATTTGACGTAAATATCAGTCCACACTTTTGTTAGCTAATGTTTAGTTGCCATAGAATCGTTTTCCTGTTTTTCGCTATGCTGCGTCTTGAGCACTATGCCAATACTCTCCCACCAGCGTTGGATGGTACTAATTGATGCATCAAAGTCGTCAACACAACGTTTTTACCATTTTTTTGCTTTTTTCAACAACATGGGACTGCTTATGGAGACATAATTAGGATTTGCTTGTTTGTACCACCGCAACAATTTTTAATACACTTCTTCATACTAACTTTCTCTTTCTTATTTTGTCGCGGGATTAAAATTCGATTGATTTGCTACTATTAATTCGTCCTTATTGGCCAAAATTATCGAAATTTGTTATTGAGAAACACCAAAATATCAGCAATTTCTTTCTGTGATATTTTTGTTTCTAGTTCTTGTATAACGTGTATTTTTTTGCGCTAAACTCAAATCTTTCTTTATGATTGTTTTCTCAGAATTTTTTAAATTTCGATTACGAGCGAAACAGTTAATTTTTAAATTTCTCAATAGATTGAATTTAACTTGCATAACTTCACGCTATAAATACGAATTCTTGTTTACAATCCCACCAAGTAAATATTTTGCCGACTTTAATAAAAAAAATAACTTTTTAAATGTCGACTACATTTCTGCATTGGTTTGCAACCAGAAAATCAAAACAATTAACATTTGACATTTATTGAGGAAATTAAAACTCTTTTTACCCACATGGATATATGCGATCAAAAGGTTGCATTAAATGGAATAGAACTGATGATTTACATGCAATTATCCGATTTACGCTATTATCCAGTGGATTTAACTTATGTCATAGATGGAATGTTTTGGGACTTTGAAGATGCATGCAGTTATCAAATTTATGGGTTTATCGGTATGCAATCAACCTATTTCGTTTGTTTGACTTATATAAATAAAGCTAAATAATAGAATTGAATGTAATGTACTAGCATTTTCCAATACTATATCCAGTTTTAATACTCCTGTAGCAATTAATTAAAAAATCAATTTATTTATCAAATTTGATTGAGTGCCAACCCAAAGAAAACATTTTTTGAACAGATTAAGCTAATAAAAATGACAAAATCTTGTAAAATTTAACTAAAAAAATAAAAGTAGTTTAAATATAGCTATAAAAGAATAACTAGTTTACTGACTTTATTATTTAGCTATAGGAAATTAATTATTCCAACTATTTCCATTGTTATTTTTGATTTTTTTACTTACTGTTGTTTCCATTATATGATTAAATAATATTTTGTGCTCATAATTATAAAATTCATGGCATAAGACCGTATTATCGTGCAAAAGTGGATATTTAGAAAATAAACCAAAATTGTTTAAAAAGTCTGAAGAATAATAAAAGTTTATCGTTTTATTGATAAAACTGTCAAAAACATATCAAGGCGAAGCAAATAAGGATGTTATCGATTTATATCTACTAAAAAGATAGAAAATTATTTTAGTGATTGAGGTTTTTTTAGTCAAGATGATGTTCCACATGAAATAGAAAAAGAGGTAATGGTGTTGTTTTGGGAGGAGGTGGGGAATAAATATTAAATAAAATATTAATTATTTTATTTAATATTTGTCCCCCCTCCCTCAAACAACATCACTACCGAAAAAGAAAGTACTGTAGAAAGGTCGTTGGTCTAAACCAAAGGTGTCCAAACTTTTTGATTCGCAGGCCATTTTGGCGATTTAATTCGTCAGTGGGGGCCAAGCATTGTACATATTTGTGTAAAAAAAAATTTTAAGAAAGGTACCTTGAATTTTTTTATAGTAAATTACGGCTCCAAAAATGATATATAAACATTTATTAAATATACAATAAAAAAAATTTAGGGTACCTTAAATAGGAATGGTGGAACTGGGTTTTTTCCCGAAGAGTTTATTCAAAGTTCGGATTAATATCTGAAACGCCAATAATTAACAATGATTGCAAATGTTCATCCGATAAATTTGTCCTATACTTGTATTTGAGAT